>CALNHX010004493.1:0-54713 GCA_940337035.1 Agriotes lineatus | reverse complement strand
ACTAGTAATATGTAGCCACTTTCATAACAGAGTAAGAAAAATTAGGTTTGTGAAGTTAAGTTGACGTTGTTATTGCAAGTACTTTATTTAGAATTTGAAATTACGTTTTCAAATACTCCCTTAAGGGAATGAAGCAAAAAGTATCGATTTATCGTTCGACGAAAAAAAAAATAAAATTTTATTTTTGCAGATCAATTTATTCCTAAAATAGTTGGAATTTTAATTTGAAATTTGGTCATTCCCTAATTAGATATGTGCTTTGACAGAAAATCACGTTCCGATAATCAACATTTAGTCGGAATGCATGATTTGGTCGTTTAAAAATAGACCTGCATTTTTCGCCTGCTGCCATCTATAAGTGAATATCCTAATATACTATTTATTTATTATTCATAAAAATTATACTTACTTAACCAGAAACCTCTTCTACCATTTCCAGTATCGAGGTGTAATGTTTGTGTTTATGATTGACATTGCATGTGCGCACTTAGGATTTTTTGCACACTTTAGCCTAATCCTTTCTGTTTTTGGTAATCCGTTTTGCACTCCCCCAGTCCAAACCCCAGTCCTTTACTATTAGAGTCACTGCACCACTCCAAGTAGTAGCTAGCCGCACCTTTGGTTTCTTGCCTTCACTTTTTTGCTTCCCATACCTTTTTAACCATTCTACTACCATCCATTCTATGTAAGTGCGCCAACCACTGTAACTGGTTTCTCTCAATTTTGTTCAGTAAGGTTTCAGTTTCGAGATTATTTCGTATCCGATCATTGTTGATACAAGAAATAATAAAAACAAAGAACAAGAACTGCATGAGTAAATTAATTCAAGCGTCAGTAATGCGTGGATTTTTAATTTCTAAACCTGGTTTTTTGCCGAGTTTGGAGAGTTCAAGTATTTAAATTAGTATATCAATGGCGTTTCTTTTTTATTCCTTTAAATAGTGTTACAGTATTAATTGCTTATTACGACCCCTAACGATTGTTCGCAATAGCGCTCGCCTCGGCGTGCACCCTCCAGCCCAAATGCTTCGGCTAGAAAACTCGGTCGGGAGAGGGGTTCACATTCTAGGGTACAATTCAGGGCGAGATACCACGAAAGGGGTGATTGATGACAAAGATGTACAGGTTAATTGAAGGGCGCCACGACCTTTGAAGGTGTTATGTTTTATCGTTAACTGACGACCGGCCAAAAGCGGAAAACCAATCGCAGTAGCGTCGTGTGTTACTCCAAGAGGCGCTTCCACGGCACTGGCGTTTACACCTACCTTTCTGGTGTCTTTTCTCCAGTTGCTTGGGCCCTGTACAAAGGAATACATACACAACGCAACAAGAACCTCAATTCTCGTTAGTTATAACAAATACACATCTATTTGAAATAAAAAGCAATACGTAACTTAGAAAATGGGCACCCTATTACCACAATATATATACAAGCCCGGAGGCAATTTGATCAAATAGCAAGTGCAAAAATTCGGGGTTAGTAAACGATCTTACAAAACAATAATGGCTGAGTGCCAAGGAAGCGGCATGTCCACTTACAAGATGGTCACCTAGGTCCGGGAATAAGATTATCACTTCCTTTTACAATAAAGGAAGTATTGGATTCACCCCAAAAATTCGAAATTGAGTTTTCAACAGATCTTCACGTTTTAGAGTCTCCTGATCCCAAAAAACATATCTTTTTTCATTGGTCTGTCTGTCTGTGTGTCTGTCTGTGTGTCTGTGTGTGTGTCTGTCTGTCTGTGAACAGAATATCTCAAAAACGAAAAGAGGTATGGCGTTGAAACTTCATATATAAGTTTTGTGTACTATGTAGATGAGACAGCAAGCTTTTGAAGAAAATCGCATAACCGGAAGTAGCTGTTTACTCTTGTGATTTTTCGGTTTTTTTCGATTTTTTCAAAAACGGCTCTAACGATTTTTTTTAAACTTTATATTTTTATTACATTTTTAATGTGCATTGACGTGAGATAGGTGATTTTCCAGTTGAATACTTCTAAAGTGGGTTTCTTTTGTTTTTTTCTATTTTTTTTATTAACTCCTATTTTAAATAAAACACCCGGTATATTATTACATTTTCGAATTCACCTTAAAATTCTAGAGAAAATTTGTCTCTTCAACTAACGCTCTATTTTGTACCGTTTTTGTAGAATTTGTAATTTTTGAAAATTTTTGACAAATTTTTAAAAATTAAAAATGAAATTTTTGACTAATTATACGATCACTGTAAAAGGAAGTTGTGTGAGTGTATCACACCAGATTTTTTACTAGCCTAATGGCCTACAACAATTCCAGGAGCCAGGCTCCCTTTTAGCGTATGCTGAAGGCTTATATTGTAATGTAAATAATGGCTTGGGCGGTTAATACACGGCCCACAAATAACATACACGATAAGTTGAGAGTTCAGAAACTTTGCACGCCACTGAAATATGCGCGATACACTGTGTAAAACTACTGTTACAATACCTTAATTTATCGATAAGGCTCCAAGCAACTATGCTGTTGATGCAGCGGTGCCGGGAGATCTCGACTTGAGTGTTCTGCGACGCTCTTGGCGATGCTCTCGAACGAAAAGGGGTTGTGATACTTCCACAAGCACTACAAGGGTTGATAGGGGCGGCCGACCAACTGGTTCGGGGAATTGTGGCAGCAAAATCCTTCGTTGAAGAAGCAGGGATGGGCTATACGACAAAATGGCAACGGCCCACCCTGCATATTTATGCTTTGAGACCGTTCCCGTTGAAGATCCGCTAATATAAGCGTGAAACTGTACGCGCCGGTACTTGAAACTTTAAGGAACGGAAAGCACTTGAAATTCCACACAAGCCCGAGGGTACAACGCGCCCCTAAGAACAAAAGGGGTTGTTCTTTGTTCTTAGCGTTAGTTGCACAACCGTGCGGTTTGACAGCGTAATTCGGACTCTCGAGGGACGCTCTTGACGCAGCGTTCTTTTTAATCATTGCATCATGCGGAAAACTTTCCATCGTTGGGCATCTCACTTCTGCCTGTATAAAGAACCTATTGTTCGGTGTTCCAGATTGCACCACCCAAATATAAGCGCAGCAAAGCACGGGACTTCCCCGGCCGGGTTCCCGCCGGTCAGGCACCGAAATCTGATATCCTATGAGCATTAAAAGTCTCGAACCTTTTGAATTAAAGAGTAAACGCAAACTCCATCTGCAAGCGATTTGTTAAGTCACTTAGCGGAATTTGTGTACTATGACAACGGGTTACAGCGTTCGCCTCTGTGCTGAAGCAAATGCCCTATTTAATGCCTTTATGCGACAGATGGCGGTACCTAGCCTGCCAGTAAATCAAGCAGTTAGACGAAAAGAGAAATGCGCCCAATGGCTTAAAGTTTGCTGCGATACACGGGAGTAAAATGTGGAAATATAGATATGTTTTTGAGGAAAATCGGGCGTCTTAACACCCCCTTTACTTAAAGAGATTGACCCCGGAAATCTCTTGAGTGATCAAAAAAAAAAAAAAACGAGACGGCCGCGCTACACCTGGCCCCAAATCACATTAATCATGCGGTCAGAACCTGCACGGACCAGAAACAAGGCATAGGCGGTAGGAAGCCCAAGAATGAAAAATGCACTGCAATGTCCACATTGCGTGCGGTAACCTAGTATTTTAAAAATTATTGAATGATAGAGTATCTATGTAGGTAGGGTTAGATAATTAACGTCCAAATGACCGATACGTTGGTATGGGTCTGTTAATGCGAACATACCTGTCAACGCCGGTGAGTCTGCTTTTCGCATTCCTTCATTCCAGGATATTTTTGCGTCTCCCGGGGAGGGGGGTGTCCATTTGAACATTCTTTGAGGCCATCTGTGGTCTATTATATTTTCTTCGGCCTGCATGCATCTTCTAATTTCTTCATTGGTAACGTGATATAACCATGAAACACGTGCGCTTCTTCTGAGGTAGTAGTCCATTTCTACTGTCTTTATTTTTCTTCTATTGAAATTAACACCTACTTAGTTACATTAAGGTAATTGTACAAATAAAAGCGATTTTTCCCGCTGCTGATCATATAAATCAGTGATACAGCCTTAGTAACAAAACGTGTAAGTCCGTGATTATATTTGTTTGCCGCTTTCCCTTGACAACGGAATTTAATATTATTATTAAGCTCTTAGGATAATAGAATTAGCAACGCAAGATGCAGACTTCAACGTTTTGTTTATAATTGCAGGTGTTCATGTGACATGTGACACTCACAGGTAACACGACTCACGAAAATTAATCCTGGTGACAGGTGACAAACCAAACGATTTTTTTAAGAATCTAGGAAAATTTCGATAAGCAGCGGGAAAAATATAATAAGATAACTCGGAATGTATAACATTTTCAGCAGGCAACAAGCCGCGGCTTCGCCTTGGCTTGTAGTTGTCTACCTCAAATATTAATAGGTCCTTACATTCCTTGTTACTTAAATAATTATTGATTTGTATACCTAAATAATCTAATTATTATATAAACATTCTATACCAGCAATCTTATTTGTAATTAATAAAAAATATATTAATAAAAATAAACTTAACTTCCGTTCCCATTTCATCAGAAATCTCTTTCCATAAATTTTGAGTAACATTTCTGTTGCTGTGGGATTTAAGTCGCTTGTCCCACAACGCGTTTCTTTTGAAAACACTGGCAATTAATAATTCAATATCCATATTCATTTGCAAGAGCACGTGCGATGCCGACAACAGCAACCAAGAATTAAAAATTCATGCCGGTAAATACTCGGCGTTTGCAACAAGTTCCGACCTGCTTTGTATATGTGCGGGGACATTTAAAAGCGCGCTTAATTATTGGCGCTTATGGGTACTGACTACTTGTAAGCAGGCAACCTGCTTTGTTTGTGTGTATTAACGTTAGGAGGCCGAGCCGGCTCGTTAGTATAGTGCGACTGCCGTGATCCGGATTGCTTTCCTTGTCCCACTGGATCGTGCTTATGGCGGTAATAGAACCAGGTCTGATTAAATGATTTATTTAAACGCTTTATAGCGGACAATTGCAGTAATTGTGGACATGGAAGTCTGTTGTTTAATCGAATGGACATGTGAAACAGACTTCAATATGACAATTTGACCATTTTCCAGTGTGTGATTACGCGTAAATAAAAGTAAAAATACAGAGTTCGCCCAAATCTTTTCCCATCTTTGGTATATCGTCTCTGAGAAGAGTACACCTGAAATTTTGCCTTTTTTTAAAACAACTCCAATTTCAACCCTTCAAATTTTGTTCAAGCACGTCCTGAATATTATTGCTGCACATTTTGTTATTTTTCAAACGTTTAATTAGATCGCTCATATTAGTTATCCTCATATCTCTTTGTTTCAACTTGTTACGACAACGCTCCAGCTCATAACGGTATTTACGAAAAGCCATAAAAAAGCTACATGACTAGCGCGTACTATATCTCCCGAAATCGGGAATGTAACTCACATAGGACCGCTGCCGAGCCTATAACAAGAGTGCCGACTAGGCTGCAGTAAACCGAGGTGTGGTCCAACATGGGATAACACAAGGGCAACGGCCTAATGAACGGTAAACAGATCTAAATTGATTGAGCGCCACCACAATTCCATCACGATAAACGAGAATGCGCAGGTAAACTTACTGAGGAACAGGGAAGCAAGTGCTCTACCTTTTAACAACAAAAGAAATAAGTACATCAGTGCCAAATTTTATACCTTATTGAGACCGAATAGTAATGATACAGCTACAATCTAATAGATATAAAATCAATCTACTACAAGTGTATGCTCCAACAGCAGATAAAGGAAAAAATGAGATTGAGGAGTTTTACGCCGGAATTGAAGAACTTCTGAAAAAGACAAAAGAACACGATGTCACGATTGTCATGGGCGACTTTAACGCCAAAGTAGGCCAGGGAACAGTTGAGGCATACGTAGGAAACTATGGGTTAGGAGAGCGTAATGAGCGAGGTGATCGACTGGTTCAATTTGCCCAATCTAATGAAATAGCGGGCATAAATACGTATTTTAAGCTGCCGAATTGTCGACTTTATACATGGAAATCCCCAGCAGACAAGAAGGGTAGAATCGTACGAAATCAGATAGATTTTATAACAATATCACAAAGATTCAGAAACAGCATCACCTCAGCAAAGACCTATCCTGGAGCGGATATAGGCTCAGACCACAACCCCATAGTTGCAACGATGACAATAAAAATGAAGAAAGTAAGGAAAGGTAATGAAAGAACTGTAGACCTCAAAAGATTAAAAGAACCTGGAATAAAATAAAAAGTAGCAACAGAGATAAAAGAGAAAATGAGAGAAGTAAAAGAACAAAATCAACATATAAAAAATGTGAACGATCAATCGAAAAATATAGCTAATGTAATAAGAGAAGTAGGCAAAGAAAACCTAAAATCCCAAAATAAACAACACAAAAGTTGGATAACAACAGAAATACTTACTCTCATGGATGAGCGACAGACGTATAAGACGACTAATCCAAAAGAATACCGACTAGTGAACAAGTTAATTAAGGTAAAAATAAGACAGGCAAAGGAGAAATGGTTGCAAGAACAGTGCCAGGAGATAGAAGAATGCCAAAAGAAATATGACACATTTAACACGCACAAGAAGATCAAAGAGATAACGGGAACAAATAAAAATAAGAAAGTAGGTATGTTAAGAGATGAGAATGGGGACATAATAGTTGACATTAAAGAGAAAATGAAAAAATGGACCAAATACATAAAAAATCTGTTCAAAGATGAAAACAGAGGAAACAATTATGGGATAGAATATGAAGAAATGGGACGCGATGATGGTCCGATAATAATTAAAGAAGAGATTAAGTACGCTTTACAAAAATAAAAAATGGAAAGGCTAGTGGCCCAGATGAAATTCCAGTAGAACTACTTAAACTAATAGACGAAGAGGCTATAGATATTCTCCTGGATCTTTACAACAACATTTACATAACTGGAGAAATACCTACGGAATGGTTAATCTTCACCTTCATAAACATACCTAAGAAACCCAATACAAAAGAATGTAGCGAACACAGAACTATAGCGCTAATGAGTCATACACTTAAGATCTTTCTTCGAATAATACACAATCGTATATACAAAAAATTAGAAACTGAAATAAGTGACACTCAAATGGGATTCAGAAAGTGTTTCGGTAGCAGAGAAGCGTTGTTTGGGCTACCTAAACGTATTAACGCAAAGATGCTTTGAAAAAGCATTCGACAACGTGAGACATGAACAACTAAGAAAAATACTCGTTAGTAAAAACTTGAACAACAGAGGCATTAAAATTATTTCAACACTCTATTGGAACCAAAAAGCTAGGGTAAAAGTCGAAGACGAACTGACTGATGAAATTGAAATACGCCGTGGTGTACGCCAGGGTTGTATCCTGTCTCCTTTGCTATTCAATTTATACAGTAAAGAAATCTGCCAAAAAGCACTGCAAGGAGAACAGAGAGGCATCGTAGTTCCCGGAAAAATAGTGAATAACTTAAGATACGCGGACGACACGGTGATAATAGCAAGTAACTTAGAAGATTTAAAATACCTTGTCGACAACACCAATTTATACTGCAAAGAATACGGTATAAAGATAAATTTAAATAGAACAAAATTCATGATAATAAGAAAGAATTAAAACAACGGTGATACTCTCAACATCAACAATGTACATGTAGAAAGGGTCAGCTGCTATAAATATCTAGGGACATGGATACAGGAACAATGCGACCAAACGAAAGAAATCAGAACCCGAATTGAAATCGCCAGGAACGTTTTTAATAAAATGAGAAAGTTCCTCTGCAGTCGGGACATCAATAATAATTTAAAACTAAGAATGCTCCGCTGCTATGTGTTCTCCACGCTAATGTACGGAGTCGAGGCCTGGACTATGAAACAGACTCACATCAGGAAACTTGAGGCCTTTGAGATGTGGTGTTACAGAAGGATGCTTAGGGTTTCGTGGACCAAAAGGGTAACAAACGTATTGATATTACAACCCTTACAGAAAAGCTATGAGGTTATGATAACTATTAAGAGACAAAAACTTGAGTATCTGGGACACGTTATGAGAGGGGCAAAATATGAACTATTAAGAAACATAATGCAAGGAAAAATAAAAGGAAAACGAAGTGTTGGAGGAAGAAGGATGTCCTGGTTGAGAAACCTACGGGAATGGTTCAGCTGCAGCTCCGGGGAATTATTCAGAAGAACCGCAAAAAAAATTAAAGTTGTCATAATGATTTCCAATCTCCGATAGGAGGGCAACCTAAAGAAGAAGAAGAGACCTTTTAACTTTAAACTTGGCAGAAACCCGAAAGCCAAACGGGCAAGAGTATGGGTGCAACCTTGGGTCTCCTTGGAACCGGCAGCTGGAGCGCTCGAACCTACCTTGACGTTGAAGCGGCGTTCAGCCTGCGGTTTGTATCCCAAAGTCTGCGAAACGAAGCGGAGAGCCCCAACAAGCTCGAAGCGGGGGCGATAATTGTGCCGTCCTTCATGAATCCCAACCAGAAGTATCAGAATATTCGACCAGGCTCGCACGTAAAACTCGTCCAGGAGTAAACGTTCTCAAGTTAATCCCACATCCAAATAAGTGGTTGATGGCACGACGGCCCATCCGACAAAACAGAAAAAGCGCCTGGCAACTTGACGGAGGAACCAACACTCTGCGATCGACTCGCTTCAAGCTTGCGAACACACAACCACATAACGTAACTCATTTTGTAAAACTTTAATCAATCGGAAAAGCCGCCGCCCCCCACGACACAAAGCCACAGAGGCGGCGAGAAGCCACACTCCAAGAACTGGTTGCAGTTACAACCAAGGTCCGTGAACTGCCAACTAACGCCACGCCGCAGCCGAGAAGGGGCGGGAAGAGGGATGCTGCAACTGTGCACCGGCCAGACGAAAACGAGCTAAACCATTCATCATTCTCTCTCTCGCACTCATGGCCTTGTGTTTAAAATTCATGCCAGAAAACACGCCGGAATGCAAGTTTCCGACTGCTGCGATGCGAAAACTGCACATGTGTGCAGCGAGACAGACCGAAGCGGTTACACAACTGCATAACGCTATGAAGCCAAAGCCTGCATAAAATTCGAGATGCTTAACTTTAACAAGCGGAACAATATAAAAAAAACTATATACAAGCGGGGCCGTATTCTAGAAAAATAGGCTAATTAGCCGTACGAGCGTATACTTTAAAAAGTCCTGACAAACTGATGTTGTAAAACTTTTCTTCTCAGTTTTTTTTGCTGGAAGTCCTCGCTTGCGCAGCGCTGGCTTCAACTTATTCTCAATATTTAAATGGCTTGCTTGAAACGTCTGTTCTTGAAGCCGCGAGATCGGATTAGAGTGACAAGTGAGCCACTTTTGGTAAGTGGAACTGGTGCTGTGGGATGAATAATTATGAAATTATTATTGTAAATTATAAGTTGTACTTTGAGTTTTTTGTATATTAGGATTCCTATTTAAATAAATACCATTATTATTATAAATAGCAATACTACCAAAACGTAAAATTACTGGTCTATTTTATTCCTCATTTAGTTCCCTACAAAAAGGGTACTCTTTGTTGGAGTCGCTACAATACTCCATTTTTGAAATTTTTCAATTTTTGCCTCACAGGTAGTACAAAAAATGGTGGATGCTAATCTGGAATACCTATCTTAAAAAATCATTTTGAATTTTTTTGTTATCGGCATTTACTTGTATCTAACAATAATTTCCAATGACAAAAAAAATCATAAATATTTTTTAAGATAGGTACCCTGTATACAGATAATGTATGTATTGTTATGATATTGGTACAGGGGTCTAAAAATCAGATTAATAGGATTTATAAGATTACAACAATATATTAATAAAAATTATAAAGATCAATTTAGATGTAAATTGGGCATTGAAATTATTAAGATGCATTTAGTAAAAAAAAGAAAATGGAATTTATATTTTAATAAAATAAAGCTGATTGAGAAACATGATTCTAATTTAATTTAATATCTAGAATGAAATTGGGAAATGATGGCAAATACTTTTTCGAGATAGACTATTGAAGATAATGGGCGTTCATAAAATAATAAAGCTTTATAGTGTGTTGGATAGAGAAAATAAACTATATCGTTAAGGAGTTTGTTCTTATTGATATAGAAAATTTGAAAATGAAAAGATGTAACCGATTTTTGTAATAAGAAATTAATAAATAAAACTCTTTTAAAAAGTTTAAACATGTTTGGTATATATAAAAGGGTTGCAGTTTAAGACAAAATTCGCGTAGTGTACAAGAAATAAAATGAAATGTTAAAAGTAAGAAGGTGGCAGACTAAATGGAGGAACATAAAGAATATGGTGAGAATACTAAACTAAAGCAGTTCTAATCTACAAAAGAAAATAAAAAGAAAGAAATACTAAATTAAGTTTATTGTAGGATTACATTTGGCATTGTGTATCGATTGAGTTGGATTACAACGAGCTATTTACAAGGGAGGAGAGTCGCAGGGAAGTCGTTGGCAGAGTGATCATGTTTATAGGGCTTGTCTAGTAAGGTCTGGTAGCTTGTCCTTGGTCGGGATCCTTGGTGCTGAGCTGTGGCGTACTTCAGAAGAGTGGTTTGGATTGAATATTGAAGAAAAATAACTACGACTGGTGTCTGTTTGGATCTATGCTGTGAGGGAGCTGCGTGGGCTGATTCCTGAAGCAAACTAGTTTTCCTGGGTTAATTCGGATCCTGATTCTGGGCATTTTGACAGTTTGGTTGTCAATGGAGGCTTTCACCGTGGTTTTGAGTGGAGTAGTTGTGGTGTGATCAGTTGCAGAGTTGGAAGAATTGGTTTCTGCATAGGAGAGTGCTAAGTTCAAATGAAAGATAAATGAATTCAGGTATTATTTAAGAACTGAAATAAAATAAAGACTAATTTGAATTAATTTAATTAAGGAACTACTTACTATTTGAGATTGTCATATAACAAATGTAACGATCAAGTATTTGTGACTGAATTTTCAAAGCTGGTTTGAAGTACCATTTGACAAAAGTTTTGAATTGTCATAATTAAAATATGTGCCAGGTATTGTAACATACCTTAGAAGGCTCACACTTCTCCGACTAACTCTATACTCGGCTGCGATGAAGGTATGATAAATGTGAGATTTCAGTTTACTTCAGTTTCTCATAAAGGTCTTAGTTCATTAAACAAGAAGTACTGAGCTCCATCAATTTTATTTGAAATTGTTAATTTTTTCGGTAATACACAAATTTACATTCAATCTTATATTTTAAGGAGCTTAATATGATAAATAGTTAATCCATATGGCAATTTTTACATTGTACTTGACATAGAAATGATGAATTAAAGTTATTATTGGTTATATATCATTGATTAAGTAAGTTATAATTTTAAAGAAGATTTGTTATAGTTTATTAACATTCAACCACTTTCAGGTAAGATAAATCTAAAGAGCTCTTTATACCTTCTTAACCTATTTACAGCTTTAATTTATGTTGTTAATGGGTTTCTCGTTTAACTCAATTCATATTTCCAAAGTATAAGAAATGCCCGTTATTTGTTAAATGCTTGCTTGATGACATTAGACCCCTATAACTTTGACGTTTGTGAAATAGTAATAGTAACCTTACTTATTAGCCTGGCCCCTGAGAAGGTAATTAACTGTCTTATTATATTATTATTAAGTCATGAACTGTTAATACTATGGCTTATGCCCTTATCTGGTAATAACCTGACATACTATATGTTATGAATGAATGAAACATCATTTAAATATTCCTAAATTTTTTAGGACTAACCTATGGTTATAACAAATAGTCTATGGTACCGGCTATCTTGACCTTCCCATCAAGTTGAATTTCTATGTAACTGGAACGACCCTCCTTTATCTGTTATTCCTCTCCATAAGGCTTCGTAACCACCCTGGAGGATACGTTCCACCCTATCATGACTGATAGTGGCTTATAAGGAGCAAGAACTAGAGGGGAGGCCGAAAAGCTAAACCAAAGATGATCTAAATTAAGATTTGTATGAATTACCTTTCTTTCTACCTACCAGATAACTAATAACTGCTTTTCTAGCGAGAAACTGCCCAATGGACTAATCCTAATTGCCTGAAAAATTATTATTTCTTAATATATTGTAGAATTTACTAATTAAAACATTATAATCGCAATGTTTATCCCATTTAAGCTAGGATTTTATGAATTGCTTGGGTTTTTCTGACGACGCCGAGAAGCTTCTCTCTGTTTTTTGCAACACAAAAACAGAAAGTGGTTTCTCTTTTATTATACTTACTAAAATGTGAACACTTTCCACTTTAATTATCTACTTAAATAGGTTCATTGGAAGAGTATGCAACCTATATTCTCTTATGTGCTTTAAGTTGCCTAACTATCAGGTTTTTGATATTATCCAAAGGTATTCTTTATAGTAGTTAAGCTGTATACTGCTACGAATAGGAGCATCAAATTTCAGAATAAGCAATCTAGATAAAAGGAATCCACTCTAATTTTCAGTCAAGGGCAATATCCAAATTAAATAAATAGGGCAATTTAAAATTGACTAAAATTTAATTATAAACATAAACTTATAGGCAAAACAACGTGGAGCCTTAACCTTATCAGTATGTATTATTAATGACCTCGTTTTACCTTGCGGTGTAGAGGCTGGTGCTTTATGCGTTTGCATATTGCGGTACAAGGCTGAACTTGCCCCGGATTCGGGATATAAAGCTGGAACGCGAATTTTGTGCTTGTGCAGCAACCATTGTGTGAGGTATACAGATAATATCAAATGAAATTTTTGCAATGTAAAAGCACGGTCTTTTACTTCCTTTTACAATGCAGGAAGTATTGGATTCACCCCAAAAATTCGAAATTGAGTTTCCAAAAGATCTTCGCGTTTTAGAGTCCCAAAAAACAGGTTTTTGTTCATTGGTCTGTGTGTCTGTGAACAGAGTATCTCAAAAACGAAAAAAAGTATGGCGTTGAAACTTCATATATAAGTTTTGTATACTATCTAGATGAGACAGCAAGCTTTTGAAGAATATCGCATATCCGGAAATATGGTGTTTACTCTTGTGATTTTTCAGTTTTTTTCGATTTTTTTCAGAACCGACTATAACGATTTTTTTTCAAAATTTACGTTTTTATTACATTTTTAATGTGTATTGATGTGAGATGGGTGATTTTCCAGTCCGCTCTATTTTGTGCGGTTTTTGTAGAATTTGTAATTTTTGAACATTTTTGACAAATGTTGAAAAATTAAAAATAAAATTTTTGGCTAATTACAAGATCACTGTAAAAGGAAGTTGTGTGCGTGTATCGCACCAGATTTTGGTATTGAAGAGCCACACGGCAAGGAGTTTTCTTTTTGTCTTTCGGCTTTTTGATGAGATTTTAAATAATTTAAATGAATTAAAAATTGATGGCACAGTATCCTTTTCCAGTAAATTCTTGTTTAAAGACAACTTCAAATAAGACGAATCGATAAAATGTTGGTTACGTATTATCGTATGAGCATTTGGATTAAAATCTTTAAGCCTCACAGCGTGCACCCACAATTTCGGTATGTCCGGTCTTTTCAATATTTAATGGAAATCTATGAAATCGGATACCACTACAAGGTTTCTCCTCGTTACTACATTTATATGCACAGCAATATTTCACCATTTTAAATTTACTCCAGGTAAATATCACACAATTTAATTAAAATAAAACATTTCGCTAGGTTGTACACTATTTACGCTATACATGAAAGAAAAGACTAGAATCCCGGATCACAGCATCTTAGTCTTTCTGGGAGGCGGACCAGTCGGTCCATAAAAATCATCCACTGGCGCCGATGTTGCCAGGTCTACCGATTTCTCGGTAGATCTACCGATTTTGTCAATGTCCTACCGAGATAGCGATTCCAGATGCGATTCTACCTAAAAGTGGCCTACAGTGTCAATATGCAGAGTTTTAGGTTTTACGTATAAGGTAATTACAGGAAGTTATAAATTTTGTATTTTTTTTTTTAAATTTAAGTACGACAGCTATCAAAGTTGTTCACCTGTAGCGCTTTCTCTATCTGTGGTAGAAGTATAAAATATCAAATACTTTTGTGGGGACTTCTATTAGTTAGTAGTGGAATTTTAAGTTTATAGTTGGTAGTTCTCCGAAAAAAATGCACTTACTACTACTACTACCACTACTAAAAATTACTTAAACGTAGCTCTGTAAAAAAAATAATAACAGCTAGCACCGAAAATGACTGTTTCGATTTTTCAATTGAAAAAACTTTAATAAATAGTTTGACTACGAATATTTTATATCCAAGATCCTAAAACAATATTGTACGTCACACCTAGTGGTAGGTATTTATTTTGTAGTGTTTTTGTTTGATTTTTATTATTCAAACAATAATCATGTGTTTTTTTATTCCTTTTTACTTGTTTTTAATAAACTTTTAAACAAATTATTGTTTATTTGAATGTCTTCCTAATCTTCTGAAATGTCCGGAACTCATCTTCCGATTAAACATTCATCCCACCTGACCTATTATAGAGGTACAGTTTTGTGCTGGCAATACTGCCTGGCTCGCTCGTTGAGCTCCTTCCAATTAGGTGGTGAGCACTCTTATAGCCCGAGTAAGTCCACGCTAGTAGTATTTCTCAGCGACTACAGGTGGCGGTAGGTATGCATGCCAAACATCTATATATCTATGATGCCAAAAAAGGATAGCCTATTCTTTTGTTACGCACGTGATATTAGTTCAACCATATACAGACAGATCAATAAAAAAACCAATTAGGGCAGGCTGTGATATGTGTTATACGTTTGGCAGTACTGAAGTGTATTGTCAGTCTATGTCACATTCGAAATTTGCAGGCTAAGTTTTACGTCAGTCTGTATCAAACAACAAACAAAACCTAACCTTTTAATCTCGAATTTGACATAGACTGACAATACACTTCAGTACTGCCAAACGTATAACACATACCACAGCCTGCCCTAATTGGTTTTTTTATTGATCTGTCTGTATGTATTACTTTTATATTGCCAGTACGGTTTGGGAACGGACGAAAACATTACGGCGCCGACATAATCTCACTCTGATTATAAAGCGTCTAGTGCGCATGCTCGAGAATTCGAACTACACAGCTTCGTTCACGCGCATAATTATTAGAAGCGAATTTTAAACTCCACCATGAGGTCACCCCGCGGCAGTGTTGGCGATCGTCACATAATTATCAGATTTTAACATATTTTTTACGACATTCTGGTAAAAAATTATAAAGTAGCAGGATTATTAATTTTAACATAATTTTATTGTCATCGGTGATTATCCTTTATCTAATAGACGTGTCTGTCCGGGACGCTGTTTTGTCTGTCTGGGACGCTGTTCCAGCAGCCAAACCGTAAGAGATAGAGAAAAAAGTTATGAAAGTTATATGTTTGGAATGGTCATGTCAGGTCATGGACCGAATTTCAGTCTCTAACACTAATTATTATCTTAATTATATCCTAATCCTAACTTATTAGGTTAGATGCTAGGCAAATTTTATCAAGGCGAATGCGACTGGTAGTTTGCTACCAACAATGACGTCATATACGTACGTGTGGTGAATACGCGTTCTATTTGCAAAACGGTCTTTTTTGTTTTATTAAATGAGACATTTGCCTCACTGGACTGCTAGTTATTCACTATTGTCGTATCGTCGGCTTTCTGCAATTTGTAATACAGTGACTATATACAAGACAGTGTGGCCATACGATGGTTGGCCGCCATTTTCAGGCAAATTTGAGCGTAGAGATATACAGTGTTTTTAGAAATAATCGAACGTTTTTGAGTGGTCATTATTTTGGCGCTAGTTATTTTAACTGTTTGATGTTAGCTACACGTGCAGTGTTATGTTTGGACATTGACATTTTTCATTGGCGTTCATTCGTGGTGCTTTAAGGTGTTGCATGAAGTTTACACCCGGTTGCAGTTATGGTAGTTTACAATACCTACAGCTAAATGCCGTCTTCCTGTTCCCTGTCTCCAAACCTCCCTGTCCTGTGCTTGGTCTTCTTCCAGGTTCCTCTCCTCCATGGCTCTTCGAATACGCTCATTCCACGGTTTGCGTGGTCTACTTTTTTTTCTTACCCGGCGGCAACCATTTAAAGATCTTCATAGGCCACGTGTCTCCTCCATTCTCATTAGATGACCAAACCATTTTAACGCTTTCCGTTCAATTCTGCCCACAACTGATTCTGGTCAATCCATTCTGCGTCTTATTTTCTCGTTCGTCACTCTATCTCGTCTCCATACCTTTGTGCTTTTTCGTCCATTTGAACTGTGTTTAGTCTTCGTTTCATTTCCGCTGTTACAGTCCATACCTCACTGCCATAACATAGCACCGACTCTACCATTACTTCACCTATGTTTTTTTTGTTTTTGTTAGAGATCGTATTGTCCCATCAAATTGATTTCAAGCATCCACTATCTTCTTACTTTCTACTATTCGAGTTCTGATCTCTTCTGTTCCCAAACCCTTTACATTGATTGTATTGTAGCACCGAGGTATTTAAACTTTTCTACTTGTCTTACTGCTACAGCTTCATTTATTGACTTTTTATTGTGCTTCCGAGTTGACTACTAAATACTCCGTTTTCTCTAAACTTATGCTAAGGCCCCACTCATCGTAGCACCGATGTAATCGCTTTATCATGTATTCCAAGTCGAACGCATCTTGTGCTATTACAACAATAGCACAATTCTAAGTTGTCACATTTAAATACTGTGCAGAATATTAGTTTTTTAGGGCAATAGATGATAAAATTTCACCCGCTTGCGACGCTAATGAATTATTTGACACTGATAATTTACAATAAATTGTCAGATTTGAAAGGTTTATTTTTTTCCATAACCAAATGAACAGGTTTTACCAACGTCTTTGAGAACAACTTTGAAGTAACTAAATATTTTGCCTGTTAATGGCGGAAATTCGCGTCGACCAATAGCGGCGAAGACATCCCAATGGCCACACTGTCTTGTATATAGCCACTCTATTACGAGTACAAATTACATTTTATAGACTGTGATATAATAATGAAAACTTGGTTTAGTTTGTAGCATGTGTTCAAAAAGCCATTACATAAGGGTTGGCCATGGAAATAAAACTAATGTCAACATCAAGCTTTAGAATTTTCAATCACGATATCAGCGTATAATATAAACTTACAATAACAACAATGACAGTGAATGAATTCTAAAGCTTTCTGTGGGCATTACTTTTATTTTCCATGGCGAACCCTTATGTAAGTTTTTTTTAACACACCGTGTTTGTAGTTATGTCGTCTGAGAAGCGTTTGTTGTGTTGTTTCTTAATTGAAAATCGGGACTTCCCTGCGAGTTGCTTATTAAAAACAGTAAACAATACAGTTTTGTCTTATCACTTTTGTTTTAATATGGCAAGTACAAGTACACATTATTTATTGTTAATAACCATATTATTTAGAGTTTGTTTTTTTTGCATAGGTATACCCAACCTAAGTTAATTTTCGGAAATATATATTTTATTTCAGTAGTTTAAATTTGATTATATTTTGTTTTACTGCTTGTGTTTGTTTACGTTCTGTTATTGTGTTAATAAAGACAATATTTAAATTAAAAGCATTGTTTTACTTTATTTAATGGCATACGTTAGGATCCCACATTAAATAAAGGATTTAAAAATTAAAATATAATGAAGTATTTAAGTTTGGCGACATCTATTATCATATAAGCACAATTTATGTTTAATTTCAATGAAATGGCGGATGAACAGACAAAACTGCTTATTTTGTCATCTATCGATGTTAACATAATTTAGAGCAAAATCTGACAATGTTGTCTTGACGATCCCATAATTTTAATTGTTACAAACGGCAACACTGCCCCGCGGACCTTTCCTTTATATATAGCGCGGACGACGCTTGCTCACCAAGTACGTAGAACAGTTGGTTGTCTGTCCCACTTGCGATGTGGCCTCTTCACTTACAGGCGCTAATAATATAGAAGTAATACATACATATATGAGTTCAACTATTGCGCATATTCGTTTTATGTGCCTTTCCCAATCGAAGCGTAATTTTGCGGTAATTCCCTGATTCTGAAAATTCAGCACATATTTGTCTTTGTTCGGCTCCATCTTTTCTTTCGTCTCTGTGGTTCCAGGTTCAGTTTGTTGGAGTAAGGTAATATTTTGTGGTTTGAGTTAACTATTATATGTAATACACGTGCTTACGCAGACCGCAGACAACGCCGAAACTAACCTAATATTCATACTAGAATGGAAAAAGGTAGGTATGTTAAAAATTCTAGTAATTATACAGTGTGTCTGTGTGTCTGCTTAAGTTCGCATCATATGGAAAACTTTTTTATTATTCATTTTACGAAAAAAAGTTATTCTTTATAAAAAGTTCTGCATGGTCCAAAACTTAAATGAAATCATCAGATATGAATTTTTTAAGCCGTATACGAGGAATGTCAAAAAATATGAGTTCTGCTCAAGAGTAAAGTACCTTTATTTGTGACAATATCGAAAATTGTTATTGAGAAAAGTTGATTAGAATCGAAAACTACGTTCAAATATCCAATTACACCTATCTACGATGAAAATCAGGTTTTGTTATTTTTCATATTTTTTTAAGTTGTTGCATATGGAAAACTGTTATTATTAATTTCACGAAAAAAATGGATATCAAAGTTTTAACGAATAAAGAGATAACTGAAAAAAGTTTCCGATAATGTCAAAAATAAAGTTTTCCATATGAAACAACTTAAAAAAAAATGTGAAAAATAACAAAACCTGATTTTCATCGTAGATAGGTGTAATTGGATATTTGAACGTAGTTTTCGACTCTAATCAACTTTTCTTAATAACAATTTTCGATATTGTCACAAACAAAGGTACTTTACTCTTGAGCAGAATTCATATTTTTTTACATTCATCGTAAACGGCTTAAAAAAATTGATACCTGATGATTGTATTTTAAGTTTTGGACCATGCAGAACTTTTTATAAAGAATAACTTTTTTCCGAAAAATTAATAATAAAAAAGTTTTCCATATGGTGCGAACTTACGCAGACACACTGTATATATATATGTATGTATTTATTATCATTTTTGTAATACCTACGTGTTATTGTACTATATTAGTACTGTCTGCTTGATGGCAATGTTATCCATACCAGCCACGGCCCTTATAACCGTTACTGCACTATTTACCAAATTACAGGAATTATTTTAATGTATTTGAGAATCAAATTGTAAACATTCGTTGCTACATTACCAAATTACGTGCGGGGCTCAGGTTACTAGTAAATTCTATTTATTAGTGATGGGCATAACCGGACAATTTTCATAACCGAATTATTTGCATTCGAATGATATTAATAACCGAATGATTATTTGAATAATCATTCGAATACATTTTTGCTCTCGATTCGTTTCGATTAAGTCAGCCGGTTTTCCGGTTGGCGGTTCACCGTAATCTGCATCGACATCGGTGCACCGTCATCTGCATCGACATCGGTTCACCGTCATCTGCATCGACATCGTAACTTGCAGATAGCAGAGGAACCAAAACATAATATGTACGGTCGGCGCCTTAGGAATCGGGACACGTAATATGTTCTTTTAGTCTTTTGAGTATTCTTGCTCCGGTTACTTCATTAATGTGAGATGGCATTTCATAATTGACAAACAATAAACAATCTGACGTAACAATTAAAACCATAATAACTGTAAAAACCCAGTTTATACACTTAAAAAATACATGCAAAATATATCATAATAGCGTGTAGTGCCCGATTTCTAAGGCGACGACCGTACATTATGTGTTATGTATTGGAAATTAAGAGGTATTTATTAAGAAGTGTAGAAAGAGAGAAATATGCGGGACTGCTTGCTAATCGCAATAAAAACAGTCATAAAACGTTTATCATTATCGATCGGGCGGGTTAAAGGCGCCGCCTCTTGTTTTCAAGCTTTGGAGATGTAAGCAAATAAAAAATTGTTTTATAGCTTGATGCGTTTGCAGTTTTTAGGCGTTCAGATTTCAGGTCCCCAGAATTTGATATTTTTTATGATGAATAGAGGTTTTATATTCAAAGCGTAGTACGTATCAGCATGAGGTTATTTTTTATTCGAATACTTGGAACGAAAACCGAGTTACATAGGTTATTTCAATAACCGGATAACCGGTTATTTTTCATTCGAATAAGCCCATCACTACTATTTATATTAAAATCACATCAGAAAATTGTCACTTTTAGTAGATACTACTAAAACTGTTAAACAACCTTGGCCTAATCAGCCTCAGCCACAAAATGTATCAGCCGTTATGTGCTCAATAGTGATGAGCTTATTCGAATCAAAAATAATCGGTTATTGAAATAACCTGTGTAACTCGGTTTTCGTTCCAAGTATTCGGATGAAAAATAACCTCATCCTGATACGTACTATGTGCCGCGTCTCAGCGACCTGCGAGTGATGGAAATTCTGTAAATAATACGGCATTCATAACTCATACAACCTTTTCTACGCATGTACAGGGTGGCCAGATAAGAATGCAAAGTGCTGTATCTCGGAAACTATTCGTCGTAACGACTTTCGGTAAACAAAATTATGACCAAAGTGGCCAAAAGAAGACCTTGGAAAATATTTTCAGTAACCGCCATCTTAAACTTTTAAAGTGATTTTTCACTGAAATCCACCAAAAAATATATGGTTTCTAAAGCTAAGCTTTACTCGAGTAATTTTTGTTTAACACTTTTTGATGTATCTATTAAAATAAAGTGGGGGGGGGGGGGGGGGGCTAATTCAATGTTTTTTTAAATAAACAGCTGTAACTCCTAAACCACTGAACGGATTTTAACAAACATGGTCTCGTTGGAAAAAGCATTTATTGTTCCATGAAACCCATCTTACCTGTGATATGTCTAATTCTTAGTGATGCCGCTAGAGCGCGTTTTTTGATATAATAACAGAAAATTGCAAAATTCTCTAAAAATGTAGTGAAATGATACCTAAATAGGCTAGTAAAAACCATATCTCGATATCTTATTCGTAGCCTGAAATATCGAAGAAAGAAAATTTAGTTATCATCTAATTTTAAAAAGACGCTATTACACCGGTATTTATTGTGATTTATTTGTCTTTTTTCAAATTTCAATGATAAAATTTCATAATTTAACAATTTTTAAATAATAAAAGTATTCTTAGTTCAAAACATCTTTTAAAAAATCGGGAGTGTGCTCCCCTAGACTTTCTCGCATTCGCCTTGTTTTCTAGCAAATTTGAAAAGTTTATTGCAATGTATATACATACAGCGATAAAATTACATTTTCAGGTAACCACTACCTGTTTAGGTAAAGTGCCGCTTTAGGTTAACCTATCATACTGAAATTTTATATCTGGGAGTTTTTCTCAATAATAAATGTATGTGCAAAATTTCGTGCAAATACCTTGAAGCAAACTGGTACTTGACTTGAATGGATACCGCTACCTACCTGTTTAGGTAAAATGCCACTTCCGGTTACTCGATCATGCTGAAATGTAATATCTGGTAGTTTTTCTACATAAGAAATGTATGTACAAAATTTTGTTCAAATATCTCGAAGCAAACTGGTACTTTACTTGAAAAGGTACCGCTACCTGTTTAGGTAAAGTGCCACTTCCGGTTAACCGATTTCACTCAAAATTGGTCTGGAATCTACAAATTTTGAATAATGACTATGTACATAATTTCAAGGGTCTAGCTTATTTCGTTTTTAAGTTATCGTGTTCACACACACACACACACACACGCACATACACACACACAGACATAATTCGAAAAATGGATTTTTCGGACTCTAGGAGGTCTAAAACGTCAAGATTCGTCAAAATCTCGAAGTCGATTTTTTTGACGATTACAATACTTTCTCTATGCGAGAAAGTAAAAACGTGTAGGGGCATAATAATCAATGCAGCTAGTATGCAAGTGCAAGGTAGGCAGCATATGACGAGTAGGCCATGGAGGAAAAATAAATGCCTAAAATCAACTTGTTAACAAATATTAAAATTATACTTATAGTGACAGTGTAATTTGTGTTCGTTGCACACACAAGTAAGGCTTTGAAACTATTAAAATGCCTTTTACAAATGATGAAGCTGTCGATATGATTGCGGTATATTTTGAATGTCTTCAAAATGCGGCATTGGCTCAAAGAGTATACAGAGCTCGATATCCAAATCGGCGTTTACGCGATGCGAGAATTTTTCCGCGTTTAGTGCAAAATTTGCGTAATACTGGCAGCTTTCGACCTCAGTTGCGAAGACACTCTGCTAGAACAACGGAAGACAATATTGTTAATGTCTTAGCAGACGTGGAATTGAATCCCCACGTTAGTACAAGAGCAATGTCTCGCGCGTTGGGTATATCACGTACCTACTACTATTCTAAACATTTTAAAGGATCACAGGTAAGTTTTTATGTCACTAAAAATACTACCTTACATGTTTCACAATGTGTTTGTTATTTCAAATTTTTAGACTGCACCCATATCATATGGTTTTACATCAAGCCTTAAATCACGAAGACTTTGACCGACGGATAGATTATTGTCATTGGATGTTGGGCATGATTAGGGAAAATAGAGAATTTTTATCCGAAATTCTTTGGACGGATGAGGCCACTTTTAGAAGTGATGGAAACATTATTTTGCATAATATGCATTATTGGTCTGACAACAATCCTCACTGGTTGTGCGAGGTCCAACATCAAGGCCATTGGAGTCTCAATGTGTGGTGTGGCATCCTGGGCGGAACTAGTATAGGTCCCTATTTCTTTGATCAACCACTAAATGGTGCCGTGTTCCTTGATTTTCTGGTAAACCAATTGCTTATTTTATTAGAAGATGTGCCCTTGCAATTACGGCAAAATATGTTTTTGCAACTAGACGGTTGCCCAGCACATTTCTCAAGAAATGTGCGAGAACATTTAGATCTAACATATCACCAGAAGTGGATTGGTCGAGGTAGTCTATTTCCTTGGCCACCCCGATCCCCAGACCTCACCTGTTTGGACTTCTATCTATGGGGTCGGTTGAAAGATTTTGTTTATCAAATTCCACCAACAACGAGAGACGACATGAAAATCCGAATACAGGAGGCCATTCGTAGCCTTTTAAGAGCAGAAATTGAAGCTGCTGTAATGTCCACGCATGAGCAGCTCCAACAATGCATTGAGTGTGATGGAAGACAGTTCGAGCATTTAAGGAGGCATTAGTTTTATTTCAAAATCGGCCCTTTTTTCTTATTATGCCCCTACACGTTTTTTTTAAATTATTTGAACTAAGAATACTTTTATTATTTAAAAATGATTAAATTATGAAATTTTATAATTGAATCTTGAAAAAAGACAAATAATAACAATAAATATCGGTGTAATAACGTCTTTTTAAAATTATATGATAACTAAATTTTCTTTCTTCGATATTTCAGGCTACGAATAAGATATCGAGATACGGTTTTCACTAGCCTATTTAGGTATAATTTCACTACATTTTTATGAAAAAAAGTCATATTATTGCATTTAATTTTTTAGAGAAATTTGCAATT
The DNA here is from genome assembly GCA_940337035.1 of Agriotes lineatus. Classification (NCBI taxonomy): domain Eukaryota; kingdom Metazoa; phylum Arthropoda; class Insecta; order Coleoptera; family Elateridae; genus Agriotes; species Agriotes lineatus. The sequence goes on along the minus strand of CALNHX010004493.1, from coordinate 31,066 downwards.
TTCTATTATTATATAAAAAACGCGCTCTAGCGGCATCACTAAGAATTAGACATATCACAGGTAAGATGGGTTTCATGGAACAATAAATGTTTTTTCCAACGAGACTAAGTTTGTTAAAATCCGTTCAGTGGTTTAGAAGTTACAGCTGTTTATTTAAAAAAACATTGAATTACCCCTCACCACTTTATTTTAATAGATACGTCAAAAAGTGTTAAACAAAAATTACTCGAGTAAAGCTTAGCTTTAATAAGCATATATCTTTTGGTAACATTTACTAGTTGGATTTCAGTGAAAAATCACTTTAAGGGTTTAAGATGGCGGTTACGCCCCCTGGTGACCATTTTGGAAATCTGAAAATATTTTCCACGGTCTTCTTTTGGCCACTTTAGTCATAAAATTTTTTACCGAAAGTTTCTACGACGAATAGTTTCCGAGATACAGCACTTTGCATTCTTATCTGGCCACCCTGTACTTGATTGACCCAAGTGAGGCCGCGGCAGCTTTTTGATGTTATTAAGACATTTGATACTCCCAGTCGACGAGTTAAATTTATGGGGCCGTTCCTATTAAAGATAACGTTCTGCTTAGTATGAGATTTGCCGAAGGTTGGTATTAATTTATAACGGCCTAAATTTTTGCTTCGAAACGCGGTTGATTATGCCTAATAAGGGATAAACAGAAAGCGAAATAAGATTTTCCAATATCGTAAAAGATTTATATTTAATTTTTAATAACGGAGCAGTCGGGACAAGAAGTGGATTTCGATGTTGAAAATTTTAAGTGTGCGTCCTTAGAACCGCGGAAGGCTGAACGTAGATAAATGATGGATTCTAAAATATACCAGTATGATGTGCAAGCGAAAAGGGAAGGGTGACTACTAGAGAATTTTAGGAACTAAAAATAGATTCAATAGATACTTTGTATTCGCATATTTATAATTTCTTTATGATTAGTATTGATATAGCTATTCTCAATGGTTTAAACTCCTTAGAAATCAAATAAAAATCATTTATACAATTATTATAATTAACGATTAACTGAGTTTCTCTGCTATCTGCAAGTTACGATGCCGATGCAGATGATGGTGAACCGGCAAACCGGCTGACTTAATCGAAACGAATCGAGAGCCAAAATTGATTAGAATGATTATTCAAATAATCAATCGGTTGTTAATATGATTCGAATGCAAATAATTCGGTTATGAAAATTGTCCGGTTATGCCCATCACTAGTGCTCAATATCGGCATAATACCGTTAAATAGTAATAACTTTTTTTACCTAATAAGACTATAAATAACAATGATATTGAGTAATTATTCCGTGTCATAGATATATCGATCGGAATGAAACGTAAGTACACCTCGGCAAGTCGGACCAAAAGTTCGAAACTTAAAAATTTTCAAGAACCTCAGGTCAATATAGTCAATCTTTCTGACTGCACGTTGCTTCATGTGCTTCAATTTTTGGATGCTACTAGCCTTTATCAGCTTGGAGAGTAAGTATTTCTATGTTTTTTTTATTTCACACCGTTTAAATACATTTTTACAGGACATGTACGCGTTTTCAATATCTGGTTCAAGATGAATCACTGTGGATACATGTAGACGGAAGGAGTCAACCCAATAATGCTGACAAGTTAGCATTTTGTTGGGAAAACGTTCATAAAAAAACTCGACATTTACTTCTTGCCGGCAGCCAAAGGAGCGAAGTTGTGCTTTCATTAGAAATCCTTATCGGTTCAGAAAAGTTGAATCATTTGACTGTGTTAGCACTGGAACACCAATGCATAAATTATGTAAGTTGGTTCAACAGATTTCAAGTTTGTACAAAATTTGGATTTTCAGTGTGACCTGGCACAGTTTCCGAATACAATCCAGGAGCTGAGCTTTAAACATTCGTATATACCCTATCATGATCGATTTTTTCATGGTTCGGAAGTCAGTATGTCCAATTTGAAGGTAAAAACTAGCCATGTGTCTAATTGTTTTTCAAGTGTAAGATTCTAGACTTTAATTTTGGACCACTGTCAGTGGTTAGAAGGTGACAGCTTAACGTATTTTGGTAAATATCCAAAGTTGGAGATACTCTCCCTGTACATGTGTAAAAAACTTGGTGACGATGACATTGAAAGCATCAGTATAGAGGGACAGTTTATATTTAAAAGCCTTAAAGTGGTCGATTTGCGTTTTACAGGTAAGTCAATGGCTCATGGTTGTCTCAAAAATTTGTGTTACCTCGTAACCTCGTAGGTGTTGGCGATATGTTCATCAAAAGGTTTTATGCCAGTCCCTGTATCCAAGTAATATATTTCCAATGCTTTGCTACAACCTACTACCTGGAGCGTTACAAACGGAAATTTGATATCATAAGAGGGGCAATGATAAATGAACATTCCTATGTGTCTGACGATGAAGCCAATAATGATACGTCAAGACGCTCATTTTACAAGCGATTTCAAACTTCTCAATTGATGAAGGACAACTTGTATACAATAAAAGACATCAGCATGGTTGTATTCACTCGTTTAAAAAAAGTTAGCATGAATAGAACTAGACCTAAAAGCTATTTATATTCATATCCTTACGAAGATTGCACGTGCGGATTTTTTAATAAATCGTCGGAGACTTGTGGTACGTATCTGAATTTTAAAATGTTTTTTTACAATTACGACTAAAGTGGCAGTTTTTAACAGTTCTAATGTCAAAACTGACTGCGGATTACTAGTTGCCTTAAACACCGACTGTTTTGATCTAAGTTCATCAAATAATTTTGGTACTTCTGTTATGATTGTAGAAAAAATAGTGAATGTAATTAGTGCAAAAAATGTGTTTATGGCACTTGGCATTTTCATGCTGCCTGCCATAAACATAAAGCTTGTAAATAATATTTGTTTTACAGTGTATTACAAATTTAATAACTAAGATATCATGGGTGTCTGTTTAACTCCATTCTTCGATTATAGATTTTTGGAATGTGAATATCTGGTCCACCACCGATCTGTTGGCTCTGAAACCCACTTAGTATTCTCCTATGTTATCATCTATCTGCTTGCTTAAGTGGTCACGTAACTGTGTTGCGAGAACTTTATATACAGTATCCAGTAAAACGATACCCCTGTAATTTTTGCATAGTTTTGTTTTCTTCAAAATACTCTCGCCACCTTGCTGCAATTTGTTCTTCGTTTCCTATAGTCTTCTTTCTTATATCTTATGTATATTGTTTTAGTTATCGTTTCCTTTCCTATCTTTCACTTCCTGGTAGAAATTTCTTATTTCTTTTGCTGTATATCTTTCTTCTAGCTCCTTTATCTCTTTCTCTTTGTCTTTTTTTATATCCCTTAATATCCGTTTTCTTTGTGCTTGATATATTTTTGTGTTTTCTTCTATTCTTAAGCTTCTTTGTCTTCTTAAGTGCATTGTCGCAGTTCTGATCAAACCATTTTTATTTTTAGCATAGTCTGTCTGAGACCAGTGTAAAATTTACTACTCTTTGTTTTAATTCATTGTTAATCAGAAATCCATTCCCCCAGCATTCTGCTTCGTTTCCGCTCTTTAAAAACGTATAATTATCAATTTTCATTGTCTCGTTACTCTTCTGTTTGGTTTCTTCTATCGCCGCTATACCACTTGATATGGTTTTAAAACTTGTATTAAGGATATTAGAGCTCTTTCCTTATAGGTCGCTCGGACATTCCACATAACTATTGTGAGCTTCTTCTTCTCGTCCTTTTTTTATTTGTTTTAATCCCCAGTTCTTCAGTTCTTCTCCTCCAGTGTTCTTTTTCCTTCTTACTGCCATTTTTATTTTGTATCTGTAAGAGTTCCCCTGTGTAGTATTTATTTTCAGTTTACCACCCGTCCACGTGTGTATGCTCGTTTAGATTGCGTTGCTTTTGGGCGCGCAAAACTTCGACCTTCGCCTCTATTCGCGTATTTATCACTGCGCTTGGCTGTGTCCTTGTCCCGCCTTGAATGCACCAATCACATGCTTTTATTTCTCTATGCGCCTACACTATAGCCCGCACACCCGCCGCATATTGTGATTCTCGCCCGTGTGTTATCTCTCACCGTGGTAAAACTAGACTTTTATCAACGTTTTTACGCCTTTTACGTAACTTTGTTCTTTTTGGTTTTCCACTCCACTTGCTTTACCTCACTGATTGTTAACTTTCCCCGTAGGGATTTCTACTCAAAACACTCGCAAATTCGCTTTGAATTTCCGCTCCACTCCTCTCATAAAACCAGGCGCGGATGAGCACAAAAATATCAACCGGGCATCAGGAGAGGTCAGGCGACCCCCCCCCCCAATCGAAAATAATGAAAAATGGAAAGTTGAAATTCCTTTATTAAATGATATAAAAAACAAATCGTTTGATATAAAAATATTTATGAAATAACACAAACAAATTTTCAAAATTATTTTGGGGATAAATAGCAAATTTTTAAAATTACAATATTTTTGGAGTAGGTAAGATAAAATTAAAATAATATATTTTCTAGAAAAAAATCTTAAAATAACAATTGATTTTTAAGTAGCTTCGAGCAGTCTGCTACGCAATCGATGATGTTGTCTTGATCGATGTTTTCTAAAACGTCTTTCTTGATACTCATAAGCAAGAAGCTTGAAAGCTTGGTTGGCGAAAATGCAGTAGTTTGATCTTGATTATGAACTTCGGTAATTTTGGTAATTTCTTGAACATCAAGGGGTGTAGAATCCTCCTTGTTCATAAATTGATCTAAATTTTTACAACTTCCAGCGCCTTTTTCCAAATCCAGCTTGCGCTTCAGCCTCACACGTTCGGCGCCGCCCATTTTTTTTGACTCCATGTTCATTCGTGAATACAGAATACTAATAGCATTTAACTTTTCTAGAAAACGAAAAAAAAATATTCGTTCAGTCAAATACACGAGTTTCCAATATGTCAAAAGATAGGTAAATACTTACGGTTTATTCGAGATAGAACTTTCCAAATCACACAAAACAAAGAACAAGAAACAAGAATAATAAATCATCAAAAATTACCAAACCGGCGCTGTTAACTACCTATATACAGAATTCAGATCACAGGCACGAATAACAGTAGTTAGGCTAACAGTGATAAAACCGGAAACCGGATAAACCCGTATTTCCAGTTCAGTATCAGTAGCCGACTGGGCTGGTGCAAGATTAGAAGACAGTATTCCTGGAAATATAAGCGCGTCCCAGCTTACATGCACCTTCTCCGACTGCTCGTATATCGTATCATGATTCGTTATACGTTGACTGATTCAATTTATTTATTTTATATTTCTTTTTTATCGGATGTGACCGGCGCGGCGCCAAAAGCGTCGAAAACGTCCGCGGCGCCCCGGGAAAATGCCCGGTTTGCCTTATGGCCCATCCTCGCTCTTGACTTTTGATAGTATTTATAAATTTATGTCTGAGTTATTTAAAAAATTGCTGAATTAATACTTGACATCTTGATACACCCTCTACATTCACTTCGCTGTATTATTTACTCGTTAATTACTAGATATTTGAGAAATATTGTAAAGCTAAAAATCATGATTTCAACGTTAATGTACCTGTGCATGATTTTGTAAGTGAGAGTAAAGAATATTTTAAAATTAGTGGCACATATACAGGGTATCAGAGCTGGTACGAATCCTCTAAAACTGGATTTGATTCACGGAATCGAATAACAGGATTTAAATCCAAATCCTCAGTTTAACTTCAGAATTATTGTTACAGTTACAGTTTTTTTAGTAGACCCATTCCTTTGGAATATTGATGCCGCTCATTAGAGCTTTTCAATCCATTTTCCGAGGTGGATCACTCCTTGTCCTTCTTTGGTTTGTTACCGTTTCTGGTGGGTCTTCGCTGATTTTACCACTTTCTTCCAACTTTGTCTGTCTAGGGCTTTTTGTTTTCAGTTTGTCACTTCCATAGTGTGTATAGAGTCAGACCTCGGCGTTTACGGCTTTGCGGTTCGCTGATTTGATTTTACGCGGGGCACCTTTGTGCTTCCTTTTCTTTGCCACTCGCGGATGGAATTGCCAATGTTAACTGTTTTAACTTTTAAACACTAACGGCCGGTCTTATGAAGACCACTAATCTGACGTTAACTTTAATTCGCTGTTAAAATAAACAAAAACCCATAAAAATTGGTTTACTAATGAATAATATGTCATAAGCACCAACATTTTGATGAGTTTTTGTTTATTTTAACGGCGATTTAAAGTTGACATCAGGTTAGTGACCTTTATAAGACCGGCCGTAAGTAAATAAAGCAGACGTATGCGGTTTATGTCATGAATACCTAAAATAACATTATTTATCACGAACTTGTAAACACACTTATCGAGCCCATTTCTTTGAATCTCTTTTTACCAAATTGGACCTGAAATAAATTGTAAAATTATAGCTTGATTTGTTTGTTGCAGTCAGTATGTTTTATGCTTTTTTAATGTTTTTTGCTTTATATTTTATGTTTTGAAAATGTACGTATTTGCTTGTTAGTATACGCATGTTTATGTATTTTTGCATTTTTTGAAGTTGCATAGTATAAATAAATCTAGTTAAGGGAACCTAACCCCATTTTTATCATTTATGTGTTTACTGCTCATCGCGGTTTTGCGCTTCGCGGCATTCTTCTGGAACGTAACCTCCGCGAACGGCGAGGTGTGACTGTATCTTCTATTACTTCATCCCTCCATCTGCTCTGTGGCCTGCCTTTGGATTTCCCTGCTGATGGTTTCCAATTCGTAATTCTCTTCACTATACTTTCGTCTTCACGTCTTTCTATGTGCCCTAACCAACTAATTCTTGTTGCTTTAATTCTTTTCACTATGTCTTCTCTTTTCATTTTTTCCATCAGTTCGAAGTTCATTCTTCCTCGGCATTCACCGGACTCGACACGTATTGGGCCTAAAATTACTCGAAGGAACTTCCTTTCTAACACTCTTAATTTATTTTCATCACTTTTTATTAAATTCAATGTCTCACATGCGTATGTTATTGCTGGGTTTATTATTGTTTTATATATTTTAATTTTAGTTGCTTCACTGATACACTTATTTTTTAGTAAATGCTTGTAACTGTAGTACAGTTTATGTCCTGTCTGTAGTCTGTGTTTAATATCCTCTTGTTTATCATTGTTATTGTTAATTTGTATGCCTAAATATTTAAAGGTTTCTACTTCCTCAAATTTATATTTCTCGATCTCAACGGTCCTCCTTGGCTGGTGTTTCTTTTGACATGTCATATATTTGTTTTTTTCTTCGTTAATATGTACCTAGTCCACTTTTTACTGCTTCCTCGTCTATTTTTCTTACCAGTTCATCTAACTTGCTTTTACTACGTGCTATTATAACCAAATTGTCTGCGCATGCTATGATTTGTGCTTCGTTTGTTATAATATTTCCTATATGTCCAATGTTTCTTATTATGCTTTCCAAAGTTAAGTTTAAAAGAGTAGCTGATAGTGCATCCCCTTGTTTAACACCTAAGTTTACATGAAAGTATTCGGTGTTTCCAATATTAGTTCTAATCCTGACCTGTGTTTGATCTAATGTCATTTTAATTAAACTAATTATCGTACTTGGGATTCCCAGCTTCTGCATATCTTTGAAAAGCACTGCTATTTTAATACTGTCAAAAGCATTCCTAAAATCGACAAATAATATGTGGAGTCTTATATTGAATTCGTACCCTTTTTCGATAATTTGCTTCATAATGTGAATGGCATCTGTCGTTCCTTTTCCTTTGCGGAATCCGAATGGGTAGTCTCCAATTTCGTTTTCAGCATATTCTTTTAATCGTGTTTGTAGGAGTGTGGACAAAATCTTATAAGTTGAATTTAAAAGGGTTATTCCTCTATAGTTACAACATTTTTCGAGGTCTCCTTTTTTTATGTAATACTGTTACTACTCCCTTATTCCATTCTTCTAGCATCTTATTTTCCCTCCAGATGTTTCTAATGATTGAATATATTGTGGCTTAGGTGTTCTCCCCCGTATTTTATAAGTTCTCCATTTATACCATCGCAACCAGGTGACTTTCCATTTTTAATTTTGGTTATAATTTCTTTTATTTCTTCTGGAGTAGGTTCTGTTATTTCTTCATCTTCTACTTCTTCGAGTTCATATTGCATTTCCTCGCTATTGTCTGTCAGTAAATTTTTAAAATATTTTTGCCTTACTACTTTTATTTCGGGTTCTTCATAAAATACTGTTCTATTTTCATCTTTTATACCTCTTGGTTTGATACTATTTTTGTGTTTATTCTTCCTGATTTGTTGATAAAAAGATTTTATGTTTTTTGTTCTGTTTTCTTCTATTTCATCCATTTTCCTGTTCAACCATTCTTCGTTCTTGTCTTTCCATAGTTTAGTTGCTTCGCTCCATTTTGTTTTGTATGCCTTCTTATCTTCTTCTTCACCTATGTGTAACCATTTTATTCTTGCATTTCTCTTGCCTCTCGTTGTTTCTTCACAATATTGCTCATACCATTCTTGAGAAATTTTCTGTCTCTTATACCCTATTTCTGCTTCTGCTGCTTTTATTATATTTTCTTTAGTATGTATCCACATTTCGTTAACATTTCCTGGTAGTGTTTGGGGTAGAGCTTTACTTATTTCTTCACGATATTGTCTTCTTGTGTCTTCATCGTATAGCTTTGGTATCATCCATTTTTTCTGCTCCACTCAGTATGGTGATTAGACTATTTAATTATGTATTGATTAAATAAAAATTGAATAAATTGCTTCTAATTGTAGAGTTATACTCTACAATCTACATACATTTAAAGAAATTAAAATAATACTAATGATAATCAGATTAAAAAATTATTTTCTAGTTAACTCTTCAGAAGTTCAGAAGACCAAAACATTGGTTTTTGAGAAACATCTTGGTTCCGCACACCTTTGTATTCCCTACTACATAAAGAAAACAAACGCAAAAAGTTTTTAAAAAATTGCCATTTATTTATTTTTTAAAAATACACTTTTGAGACACCCTGTATCTGGACCACTAATTTTGAAGTGTGCCTTCTTTAACCTTAGTACAGATCACAGAAACTAGATTTGCATCTCAAGGTAGGTCATGAAAGGCACTGTGATCATATTTGATGTAGAGATCCTGTATTATAGTTTACTATATACAGGGACTCTAATTTGATGAATTGACAATATTTGGAAAGTTGTCAAACATACAAAGTTTGGTTACATTTTAAATGACAAGTAATCAGTAACGGTCCATAGAAGGATTTCGTTTGCGCAGTGACTAACGTCATATGACAGATACTTTATGTTTTAAACTGCGAAAATTGCTGTTGCTGGGATAGAAGGTTTAGCAGAGCCTGGCTGTTCAACTTAACACCATTATTTCCGCAATCCTTTTAACATTCAAGAACTGAATACACCATACCGCAATGTTGAGTACGCCTCTGATTTATTATGTCATTTAGCTTAAATAAGGTTAACAATTTATTTAATGTCAATATGATAAATGTCAAAATGTTACCAATACGAAACTTGGAAATTAGTAGATTCTAACATTAGTTTCGATTTTCACCGCGTCTCAATCTAGATTCTGTAACCTGTAATATTCCCTCGATCGAATTTTTTTATCTGGCTAATGATAGAGTACTAAATGACACCCTGTGAAATAATTACATAACTTAATATTTAGGCTTTGTGGACTTCGCTAAGCAAGAGCAGGATTCAGATGATGACGTAAATGAGAATGAATGCACTTGCTTCAACCAACACTCATTTAAGCAAAGCAAGAAATGTAGCTCGTCCAGTAGCTCTGAATCGTCAGAAGATGAGAACGAGTGGGATCCAGAGTATCTCCTTCGGAAAGTGAAGCATGAGAGCAAACGGCAGAAGTTGAACCGCAATCGCAGGCGAGGAGGTGGGGTATATTTCATGTATCTGGACCGCAGTTTTATGTATGATATCGATTATAATTGTTGCACTATCCCCGACCGGTGCCAAGTGCAAGCATCGCCCAGCACAGGCACACAGAAGTGGCTGCATCAGCGGGAACCCCGAAATGATTATGAAATTGCTGTGTTGGAGCATACGGAAAAACAATTGCAAAGGATATTTGCAAGGGGGTAAGGCTAGAAAGTAAATTCGGTAGTAGTGGACAATTTTATAGTTACTTATTAACCTCGTTTCATGAAATAACAATTATGGTTAGTAGAGCGGAGTGATAATGGCTAAAATAATGTTTTTCTGAATTTTCCATTTCTTATACGTGGAAAATTGGCTACATATAGCGTCTAGCTACTGTGAAAACTTGGGTTTTGTAAGATTATATCTTCTGGTGCCCCCATCGCCTGAAATATGTGGTTAATTGGTTATTGCTTTTTTTAAATTAATTTATGCAGCTCTGCTTGTTTTTTTTTTTTGCCAAAATAACCCAGAACTCACCACGAGAAGGTGGCTATATGGCAAGTTCCAAAAATTGTTTCAGAAATTTAAGACTGTCTTAAAAAAATCAGACTTGATTTCAAATGTAGATAAGAGCTGTCTAGATGAAATACAACACCTTTTAAATCCAGCCTATGTATTACACCATTATGAATTGTAGTATTCACAACCTATGGCAACTAAATTTGATTCATCTATTTTTTCTCGCAAAAACTGACAATATTGTGCCTGATTTCATTTGCTGTACCAGATGAAACACTAATATATCTGAAATATGTGGAATCTGGTTCAGATACTAAGACAATGTGTTCTTCAGTAATCGTTCAATGCTCGAATATCTTAATGAATGGTGGACCAGAAAAACAACAGAGCGTTGGACGCCTATAACAAGATGGTAAGATGACATTCGAAAAGAGACAAAGAGTCGGTGCACAGACAGTCTTACTAACAGGTCTTACCGCGGTGTCCGACTGTGCTACGCCTAGTGAAATGAAAGAGAGACAGAGTCAGTGCCCACACAATCGTACAAACAGGTATTCCTACAGTGTCAGACTGCTGCACTTAGTGAAATAAGGGTTAAACAAGTTGTGATCTGTTACAACAGTTCTTCGTATTACAAGTAGAGCTACCACATGCACCAGACTTGGCTTTCTCCTCCTTTGCAGTTCTATTCAGATTCGTTTTATACAAATTACAAAAACCCCTCCATCCTGAATCACAGGGTGGGCAGCTACTGACAAAAAATCTAAATTTTGATCCCAAAGAGGCTCCACGCCAATTGGTGGCTGCCCGTGAAAACCCCACAACTGGGTAATCCTTTTCCAATCAAGTTTTGAATTACGTGTTCTTTTCGTGGAATAACCCCCACATAAATTTTGACCTAAATTTGCTTGCTGTTTTTGGGCTGTTTGTTTCAACCGTCGTTTCGTTCCAATTTTACCTAATCCCCCCGTCATAATTTAACATAGTTTTTGGCTCTTGTTACGCCATGTGCCAAAATATCATGTTATCACTCACAAGTCTCGCTATGTTCAGCTGCAAAAGATATCAGCTTACACCTTATTCAAATCAAACAAAAGCTTTCGTTAAGATTTATAATTGTTTGCCTGTAACTACAAATAATTCCTTACATCTAGCCATTAAAGTACCTACAAGTCTATTATTGTCTTTCCAGAAAATAACTTAAATAAAATATTCGTGCATACCCAACCCTTACACTATGCTGTTTTTGTAAAGTTTGTCTTGCTTGTTTCCTTTCTCTTCTTTTCTTCTATCAATTATTTTGTCTTTATCATTATCTGTTACAACTCCAATATCTTTTAACACAGCACTTGCTATGATAGCAAAGGGTTTTAATATTTTTTTATGCTTATTTTGTCTTGTTTCTCGCAATATTTTCTAAAAAGGGTTCTGCTTTGTTTGGAGAAGCTTCTAGCAGCGATTGTCGTATCTATAAATAATTCTTCCATACATCTGTATAAGTTAGTAAATCATTGTGTTTAAATTTTAAATGGTTTTCTAGTGTTCGGCATGTTTTACTCACTAAAACCGAAATCACTGCAATAACTAACATGCACTTATATCAAATACAATATTCAAACAAGTTCTAACTCGCCGTTTTAAAGTAGGTATAAATGCATAAAAACACGTGTACTACTGTATGCAGCATACTGCATTTGTACTCGACCTATTTTAAAGTGGTGAGGGCACTGCTAAACGGTGTTCAATCAAGCTATCATTTTAACTGATGCACTAACCCTCCAGTAGACCACTTTTCCACGTATAGGAGTTTTTAATTTCAAAAATGTTATTAGATTACTGCTGAATCAATATGAAATAAACGATTAGGCTTCATAAATGCTTACTTACTTAAAACTTACTCTACTTGTGTAGAAAGAACTTAAATTTAATTATAAAAATGCTTAAAACTACTTTTTGATGCAGATGTGGACCTGCAAATAAAGACTTTTACTATTCCTGGATGCCGGGAAAGCTAGCTACCATCTTAACTCGAGCTCAAAATTCAGATGGCATTAGCGATTTGAGTACAGAGAGCATGACTGCTGTTGTAGAGGATAGTACCATAAAGTATTTGATCAAGACAACATCTGAATGCATTCAAAGGCTCAAAACAAACCAATTTCCAGAGAATGAAGCCATGACTGTCGTCAATGAATTTCTGATCACGTTGGACGAGTGTTTGAAAAAGGAAGAATTCTTCAAGTTTTTCGACGACGTAGATTTTATTCGTCAGCTGTGCATATTGTTTTACCAACTGTCACAGAATGTAAAGCACAACATCTACTACGTCCTGGATTACCATTTCTCATGTTTTGAAGACCTCTTAAGACAGCTTCTGAGGAACTCTTCGAGTGGTGCAAAGAAAAGTTTATTGAAACGTTTCTTTAACAATTTATTGTTAAGCGAAAGCCGCTCGCCAATCCTCAATCAAGATTGCATAACTTCGCAAATGCGAGAAGTTAAAGCCCTACCTGACAACTTGGACATGCCTGGCCCTAGCAGTTTACAGTCCTCAAAGATCAGGAAAGCATGTAAGCAGAAACATCGGAGCAAAGAGAAAAGTCCCAAGATTCCTAAAACTCATTCCAATAAGAATGGATCGGAACAGATTTCTCATCATTTTCATAATTGTGAGGAGTTTAATTGGGCGGAAAAGTTAAGTGAGTCCACTTCTATATCAAGATATATAAGAAACTACGAATCTTTAAATTCAGATAGTGATTCAGACAAATTTTTAAATACAGACGAATTTTTAAATTCAGATGAATTTTTAAATTCAGATAGTGATTCAGAGGAAGAGGTTGCACATGCAAAGCACGACATTCCAACTAATATAAAAGAGCTGGCCTTCAGAGGCTTTACTGAGGTTACCGACAGGACCTTGATGCTTTTAAAGGAGTTGGAATTGGAGTTACTGGATGTTACAGGCACAAATGTAACGCAATTGGGGGTGCAGCAGTTCATGCTGTACAATCCACAGTGTAGACTAATCCATGAGACGGCGTGCGTGTGTCCACCCAAATTACATTTTTAGCATATGTGCATTTGTTTTCAAAACTTTATTACTAAGTTTGAACATTTGACGTATATGTTGCTGTAAAAACTTAAAAGCATAGTACTAGTCAGTATATACATAATATAATAATAAATTTTATTTAGATATACGCTATATACTAATAATTATTCGTAATATAATCACTTAGGTTTTTTTTAAAACTCCAAATATTTTTAGTTCCTTTAACTTCAGTTGGAAGGTTATTATAAATTTTGGTTATCAGTGTATACATGTACCTAAGATTTTAGTAAAAGTATCAACTCAACATAAAAATGGTTTTGAATATATAATAGCAAAATCGGAGTATAGTTTATGGACGAAATTACCAAAATTACTTGAATTTGCCACTAGGTATTCGACAGTTGACGACGTTTTGAGCTGTGAACATGGGCGTAATTTGTGTTGTATTTGTCCAAAGCAGTGCAAAAAGGAGCTGTGATCGCAGTGCCGCTGTCAACATGAAAAAAAATTTTTTTTTACAATATACTGGCATTTTTGTATTACGTACACATCAATATTAAACTGCAGCTAACATCAATTCACACCTTTGTACAAAAAACGTGGTCAATTTTCCAAATAAGAGAGGTTAAAATTTCAAACCCAATGAGTGGGACAGCACATGATATAATTACGGCATAACTGTAAATGTAAATATAAAATATTCTTCCCTAATATTGATGACCTTTTCTGTCTGCACCACCTCATATAATCTCGGTGAGGTGTGTGCAGACATCTACTAGTAAAGGTATTCATTTAGATTCTAGCGTTTTATATTGTTAATAGTTTTACTAAATCAGATGAGGAAATGTATGCATTTACTAGTCCAACTTTGTGAATACATTTACTTTACAAATCAGTATGTGTATACACTGACTAGTGAGTGTGTACATTTACAGAGTTACATTTCTACTGCAACATAGACACCCAGAAAACAAACAAAGAAAGAGTAATATTTATAAGCCGTTCACGATCTTTTTGGGTCAGGTGAGGCTATGACCATCTAGTAATTTTGTTGGCAGAACCTCTGTTGCAACTAAACTCCCTCATGGAAATTGACACTTTTTGTGTTAGGTTAGGTTGTTTTCAGTTTAAGGTTATATTTTCTGAATAGGTACATTGTTGCCGGATATTCTCTAGTCTCCACATTGACTCACGTTCTTTTAAATTTGGTCCGTCCTTTTTAAATTGGAAGTAGTATCGTTTAATGGAAATTTTTTGTTGTAACAAAATTATTTTGGGCATTTTGACTTTTCCTTTGACGGAAATTAAAATTATTTCTACACATTTGATAAATCATTTATTTTCTTACGAATATTAAAATAATAAATCTGGCATTGTGGTGGCAAGAAAATGTAGAACAGACACTGACAGAAAAAAAAAGTTGCATCCACTACATCATCGAATCAGTTAGTCCAACATGAAAAGAAAAAATCATAGCCAACTCTGTCCCAAAAAGGTCGTGAACGGCTTATAAGTTGAAGTGTAAGTTTTACCAGATACCATTTTAATTTTTTACTATTGTAACTTCAAAGTAAGAGATGGAAAAATAAATGAAGAAAATATTTGAATTGTTTTTTTTTACTATATAAAGCTAAAAATATGTTTAGGTGATCTGTAGCTGACGTGACCAACTTCTTAAGTTGCACACACTGGGACAAACCTTTTTATTATATAAAAAATTTAAGACAAAACAGCTGCTGCAGACAAAGAAAATAAAAGACTAATAAGAACTCTCATTAAAGATTAAACATCTGAATTTTTCATATTATCTACACTGTCATAGGTTCATGCTTCTTCAGCCAAGATAGTGGTCTGCGTGTTCTTGAAATCTTATTGTGCTGTTTAATAGTTTATCACAAAATATATGGATATGAGATATGATTATAAAATTTCAGACAATTCATTTTCAAATTACACTTCACACTAAAAATTACACTTAAGGCTCATAAGGACAGGGGGTAGACAACACATTTTACAAGAGTACATTATTTGAAATGTAATAAACTTGTAATGTTAATTCTGCCTGTCTGAATCAACTTGGAAGATGCCTGGCTACATTAATATGAATCTTAACTATATTACTTGCGGTTTACCAATATGTTGTGCTTATATACAATTTTGATCAGGTAGAAATTAATAAAATGTGATTTTTCAATTGACTAAATATTAACTACAAGAGTGGCACTTTTTAAAAAATGGTGATGTACAAGGGTGTATAAACACAATTAATACCAAAATCAATATTGACAATATACTTTGACATTCATTTAAACCCGGAATCATTCAAAAACCGTATCTAAATCTAACAAAATTACTAAACACAGTACCAAAATGCCCCTTTGCGCTCTGCTCAGGTAGACGGATTTTTAGCCTAGGGCGTTCTGAGCTAAACGAGCAGATTAGAAATTCGCGAAACGCAACAGATTACACCTGTT
Source organism: Agriotes lineatus (assembly GCA_940337035.1). Classification (NCBI taxonomy): domain Eukaryota; kingdom Metazoa; phylum Arthropoda; class Insecta; order Coleoptera; family Elateridae; genus Agriotes; species Agriotes lineatus. The sequence continues at coordinate 15,138 of CALNHX010004493.1, read as the reverse complement.
TGGCTTTCGTTCTTCATTTCAAATGCTGATTGGATACCTATGTCATAAATCCGCCGAAATTGATGAATAAACATGGTAGAGTAAAGACAAAAAAATATTGCTGTGTAAACATTGATTATAATATAAACGCACTGCAAGCAAAGACTATCTAATATTAGATACTTAGATAGTCTTTGCTGCAAGCACAGTATCACCACCGAATGCGCTACGATAATAGCAAATACGGAATTGCCATAATTAAAGTACAAGTAGGTACCTATTTAAAGATTTGGAGAAAAGGTAAAGATATTTTTATTACTTGGCTTCTTGGTCAGCTGACTAATAATGTTATTACTTTTATTCACAATCAAATAATTAGCCCTTACATGTCATTGCCGTTATCGCACCTAGATTCTATTTAAAGAAAATGACTTTCAAATTCATAATGTAAGGTATTCCAAGAAATCTGTTGCAGAATTGATATTCCAGAAATCCATTTCTTTCTATAATTTTTTCTCAAAAAAAATGAACTAAACTTCACTTCAAATGCCCATATATGCATGTTTTTACTTCCTTTTACGATAAAGTAAGTAGGGTGGGTGCACCAATAGTTGACCGGTTAAGAACTTTTTTTTACAAAAAGGCTTGTAGTAAGTAAAGTATTAATTTTTCGTGAAAATTAAAAATGTATACAAGACGTGCCAAGTTTTGGGATTCTAAATATTATATGCTATCTTAAAAAAAGTGTTTATTTTAAGTTTAAAAAAATTATCAAAAAAAAGTCACAAATCACCAGTGATTGACCAACTATAACTAGTATTTGACCACAAATTAACCCAGTAGTTGACCACTTGACTAAATAAAGTGAAACAAGTTTTTAAACAGAACTAGGTATATATTTATTAAAGAAATACAGGAACTTATTTTTAAATAAAGATGGTTTACCAACAAAAAAAATCAATATTGTTCTTAAAATAACAATTATAATCTAATTTTTAATCTTAAGTTTTTCAAAAATATTTAAATGCTAACATCTTTGGGGAACTTAAATTTAATCCGATTTCCAGTTGTAGTAATCACCCTTGGTGTTTCTAACTTTTCAACGAGTTGCTCAGTATTTACAACGCTAATATAATTTTCAATGACTTTGAAAGTAGACTTACTTCCTTCTATTGGAGTAAACGCCTGTACTTCAACGTCACATGTATCATAAATATTTTGTACAGTACAAACGAAGTTATGACTGGATTTTTTTCCTGGAAAAGAAACCAAATAGAAGTCTCCGACTGAAATGTCTTTCTTCAGTTTCTTCGATACATTGGCCAATGATTCATTTTCACTATCACTGCTAAAATGCTCTGATATATCATCTAGACTCGAGCCACTCTGCTGCCATTCCTCATATTCACTCTCAGAACTATCAGAGTATTTTACTTTGTCTTCCTTCTTCTTCGATTTGTTAGCTTTCGCTTTTTTGGCCAAATTTTTATTTTCAGCGACTTTTAACTTTTCTTCTTGCTTCTTTTTTCTCAAAACAGCCTTCTCTTGTTTCTCTCTCTCTTTTTTGATTTTGGCCTTTTCTTTCTCTTCATGGTACTGCAACCACTTAAGTGAAGTAGTTGCATAGGGAAGCTTTTCTTTCCTTGCGACTTCTTTCTTTTCAGGTGACTCTGGCCAATAAATATGATCAAGGAAGGCAGCACTAACATTCCTTCTTTGTGACTGTTGTAGCGGTACTGGAGTTTCCGCTCTTTTTACACATACGTCGCTTAAAATAATTATGCGTTTCTCCTGTTCTATTGCTTCTTTTTCAACTAAAACTTCTTCAACCGGATCTGGAACTTGACCAGTTTCTGTTTCGTTAATTTCCAACTCATTGTTATATTCTTTTACTTCAGTCTCAATATTACAGTTTTGCTTTTCAGTCTCTTTGTTATTTTCATGTGTTTCAGTGTTGCTCTCAGTTTCTTCTTTGGCATTTTCATAATCATTATTATTAGTTTTATTTTCCAATTCTATGTCTTTTTCTTTATTTTGTTCTTGGCATCTTTGTTTCAATTTTCTCCAAACATTGTATAATTCTTTTGCCGACTCATCTCCGACCCATTCCCCCATTTCCGCTTTTTTAAATTCTTGCCGTCTTTTCGTTGGAATAACTGAATCGAAATACAGAAAATGTGGTACGTCAAAGTTAGTTGGCTTGATATTTTCAATTCCGTCTTGATCTAAAGTCCGCGAAGCATCGTGCATGCATTTTGTAAAATCTACTGCCTCGACGTCAAACGGATACAGTCCACACTTCCTAAATCCGTTTTTAACAGTATCTGCCCCAATCTGCTGTACACTATTTTCTAACAAAATTGGAAAAGTGGCTTTATTAACGACTTTATTATTATTAGCTTTTTTCCAATCAAAAATAACTTTTTTCCATTTACTTTTTAATGGAAAAAATAAGGACACATCGGCAGGCTGTAAAATGTGTGTCGCATTTGGTAGAAGTGCGTACAAAAAAATGCCATTATTAGCACAAAACTTACTCAAATTATACGTAAGATGAGATTTATGTCCATCAAGTATATATAATATACCTAGGTAATTTTATACCTTTGCTTTGTAAATGGGGTAAGCGGAAATTGTAAATAAAGCAGTGATACACTCCTTTTCAGATCCAGATTTTATTTCGTAAAAAGTTCTCATTCCTCGGGGTCCCAATACAAGTCCAGTTTTTGGATTGGTTGCAAATCCCGATTCATCGGAATTTAGAATTCTAGTAGGATCATCTAAAATATCCTCAGCATTTTCTTCGGTTAAATAAGTCCGAATGGAATCATGCCACTCTCGTATAGATCTCTCAGTCACACATGCTCGTGCTCCGTTAATAGATTCAGCATGTCGTTGACAAACCTCCGGGTGGCGATTTAAAAATGCCGAAAACCACTTTTTACCAGGCTTGCCATCACGAAATTTGTGAATACGGTCGTCTTTTTTGACAATGTCGCTGACAGTTTCGCATAGGCTGGTTTTGTTGATGGGAAATCCCTTTTTAGCACTTGCTAGCAGCCACCTGACCAAAAGTTCTTCTTCATCTTTGGTTAATATGGTAGGAGGACCCATTTGCCTGGTTAAGGGAGTCTTTCCTTTTAACTTATTTATTAAAGTAGAATGAGGAACACCATACAGCCTCTCCGCTTTCCGAATTGTACATAGATTATTGGAAACATCGCTTATAGCCTGCTGTAATTGTGTTTCAGTGTATTTAAAAAACGTCTTTTTTTTAGCTTTCGACATTTTTCTGAAAACAAACATGTTACTGAACCAATAGTTTTAAAGAAAAGAATCTCAAATAACGTAAACCTAATGTTGACCACTACAAAGCTGTGGTCAACTACTAGTTCTGCTTTAAAATAACGTTTTTTTAAAAATAAAAACATCTCTTTCTCACATACCTAAAGCTATGAAACTGACAGAGACGTAAAACCTTTAACTTCTTTCAAACACCAGTAGTTGACCAAAGTGGTCACTCACTAGCGCTCTTACATATATTGCATTCTAGTAATTGACCACTTGTTTTTTCATAACAAAACGACACATTTTAACAATAAATATTATAGAAATACTTAACTACATTCATCTAGCAACTAGTATATCAATTAATTTGTTAATAAAATCTACGATGTGACCAGATGATTTAAGATAAGTGAAAGTTGTCTACTTACCATGCTTATTGCTACATCACTTTTCGACCATCACACACAAAGGAAACTTTTATAATGGCTGAGAGTGGGTACTAAATGATTAAAATTTCTTTAAGGTCACTATTAGTGACCTTAAATTTCTTAGGTTAGTTGCGCCCTCTACCAGAGAAAAGACTTATTAACAGTTGAAAATCGGAGATAATCATCAAATCATTACAGATTTCTTATTTCTGCGCATTAAAAAATTTTTTGTCAATTACCGCGTGCTGGTCAACTACCGGTGCACCTACCCTATTGGATTCACCCTAAAAATTCGAAATTGAGTTTTCAACAGATATACACGTTTTAGAGTCCCTTGAACTCAAAAAACATGTTTTTGTTTATTGGTCTGTCTGTCGGTCTGTGTGTCTGTCTATCTGTCAGTCTGTCTGTGAACAGAATATCTCAAAAACAAAAAGAGGTATGGCGTTGAAACTTCATATATAAGTTTTATGTACTATGTAGATGAGACAGCAAGCTTTTGAATAAAAACGCATAACCGGAAGCAGGTGTTTACTCTTGTGATTTTTCAGTTTTTAGATTTTTTCAAAAACGGTTCTAAAGATTTTTTTCAAACTACGTTTTTATTACATTTTAATGTGTATTGATGTAAGATAGGTAATTTTCCAGATGAATACTTCTAAAATGGGTTTATTTTGATTTCTTTTTCTATATTTTTTTATTAACTCGTATTTTAAATAGAACACCCTGTATATTATTACATTTTTGAATTCAGTTTAAAATTTTAGAGAAAATTTGTCTCTTCAACTAACGCTCTATTTTCTACCGTTTTTGTAGAATTTCTAATTTTTGAATTGTTTTTACAAATGCTTAAAAATTAAAAATAAAATGTTTGGCTAATTATAAGATCACTGTAAAAGGAAGTTGTGTGAGTGTATCACACCACATCTTTATAGACTGTATTAAATTAAAAATCGCACCTATTTTGTTTTAATCACAAAGAATTAATGGTTATAATTATACTATAATGACGTGACGTAACAAAATCGAAACTACATTTTTTGTCGCAATCACTAACACACCGTTTAACATTAGTCAGTTGGATTAGAAACGGCTTTTATAACACTGCTATAAAAAGTAATTACCTTTGACGTACGAAATGTCATTAGGTACTTATTTGTCAAACTGAAGTACCTATAAGAATATCAAATCAATTCAAAGATTAAATAAATCTGGAAGAAAGAGCTTTACCGAGTTCATCTATCCCAATCTATTCCATAAAATCTGTGGTCTCTTTCTTTGTATGTATATTTGTTCGCTACTTTTCCGAAGATACTGGACCGATTAAATTGTATGATAGCTTAAAATTTTGCTAATTTTTAGACTTAGATCGTAGGCCGGTTTTTATGAACAACCATTTTAGGTCGAAATATTTCAATAAATTGTATTTATCGTCCGATTTGGCTCATATTCAGAATATATGTTAGTTACGTGGAAAGAAATATTTTAACAAAAAATTACCTAGTAGGTGGAGCTGGAGTCGAGATATTTATAGAGATCCTGTATATAGTTTACTAAGAGTTGGGCAAACATTCTGATTTGACATAAATTTTTTATCCAAATTAGATATTTGACATATGTCGAACAAAGAGGTTATGGGAACCAACCTTGCTAACTTTCCTTTGATGGGAGAGTTTTCAGAGTATTGATCATTCTTAGGATTTCTAGAACCGACTATTAGAAATATACGGCCAATTTAGTTAATATTTAGAATTGCATGTGTGAATCTATCGACCGTAACATGTTACAAAATATGTTAAAAAAGGCACTTTTATCACACATGCCTTGCAAAAAGTGATCCAAACCAATCAAAATGTATCCCGTTGTTTGCCCAACTCTTAGTAACCTATATACAGGGACTCTAGATAATGATCTAATTTGGCTCATATTCAGAAGATGTATGTACAAAAACAGATTATTTTTGGGCAGCACAACGTTTGCCGGGTCAGCTAGTCCATTATAGATAACTATATTCTAATTTCCCCAACGTTCAACTGGAAAATGTAATGTCTGTCATGGTATAGCAAGATAATTTTTTTATTGCTGCTGCTTCTTGATATATTGTTATTATCAACACCAGGTATAATTTTATTAAAAATTTTGCAATTCAAACACCATGCATCTGAATATAAACATGTACATGTTGAAATCGGACAATAAAGAATAATGAAAAACGGTAGGGACAGTACATAATTAATCGATGAATCAGACAATATTATTGTGAGCCAACAACTAATTTATTAAAATTGATTTACTTGATTAATCATATAAATTATTATAGATTGTTGCGGCATTTTAGTACCTACATGTAAAATGAATTCAACTTGGTTACTATTAGGCCAAAAGATAATTTTTTTATTATCATGCAGTCCCAATGATCGTAGGTACCTACAAACAATTCAGAAACTGTATTTTATTTTATTAGTTGATTTGATTTATTCCAATAAATAATACACAGAAATAATACGTAGAAAAAAAGTGCAAGACAGACAAGACCATATTATAATTAAACAACCATAGTTAACATTTTTGAGTGTTTCAAAATATGAATTGGGTAATATATTCATATATTGGTATTGCGTTTAGCTATGGAGAATGTATATTGTATACGTAAATATTCACGACACTGCCTTGCTAGAAAAACTATTTTTGAAATATTCCGTTGATCGGCAAACTAATCCTTTTCCAAGAAAGGTCATTACCGCTTAGGAATGCAGGTAGTCTAAATGAAACCGCAGATCTCAGCAAGTGTAAGGATGGTTGCTTATTTAAAGTCAAGTAGGAGTAATCACAAGTTCAACTCTCTCTCCTTATGGGCCTTAAAGTATTTTAGTTTGCACTGTAGTCCAAATTTTATTAATTACTAGCTGGACCGGCAAACGTTGTTCTGCCCAAAAATAATTTGTCTTTGAAACCCCGTTTCACCACTACAGAGTTTTAATTTTATGTCATGTCCATCGTCTTGGACTTAAAAATAAATTCCATTTTCGCAATCAACGTCCCAAAAAACCTCAATAACGACACCCATATAGATTTGATTTGAAATTTTGGGGGACCCGACAGAGGTTGTCCTGTCCGAACGTTGGTTTGTTTATTAGCAGGTTCAGCAAAGTTTTTTTTCGATTTTTGAATTTTCGATTTTTTATATTAAAAAATATTGGGGGGTGGTGGGGGGTGACATTTTGGGATTGTATGTTCTGAGATGCAAGATATCTTAAAAAAAATAAAAGTAATTTGTCAAAAAATTAAAAAAAAAATTCCTAGAACCCGATTGCAGCGCCACCTACCGGGTCCAATTGTAAATCTAAACCATCCAAGAACCCACTAAAACACACACAAAATTTCATCAAAATCGGTCCAGCCGTTTAGGAGGAGTTCAGTCATATACACATGTACAGAAGAAATATACAGGGTGTCCAAAAAATGGAGGATTAACTCTACAGTGCGTTACTTGGGGATGCCTAATGAACCATGGAAAAATATGAAAAAAATTCCCTGGGCCGTATTTTTCGAAATATTTCTAGTCAAAGGTGGGTAATGAAATCCATTTATTTAAATAACTAGTGTATAATTATAGTGTCAAATATATCTGGGAGTTATTAAAATATCTGTTTTTTTAATATTCTTGGGATTTAACTAAATTGTTTTCAATATTTTAGGGCCGGTTGCAGAAAGCAATGTTAAGTCTGGTGTTAGCTAACATCTCGTCAAAGTGAACAAAAACGAATCAAATCTCAAATGCTTATGGTAACTAATACCATAGCCAACTAATATTTAGGTTAGCTTACGCTAATACAGCCATTACAATCACCATAAAAACATGATTCTGTAAAGCATGCCATGACAAAATGTCATTTGGCGCCACCTCTTAGTGTTATTCTGAACTTTTAAACAGGGCCTACCGCGATATTCAAATTAAAAACAAATACTGCTGAATAGGTAGATTTGAAAACTTGTCATATTTCAATCAACTATATCCTCAAATTCATATTGCCGTAGTTTGAGTCAGTAATTTTTATATAAACAGGTTCTTTCAAAGCTATTTAAAATGGTTAGAAAGTGGTTTACCTGTGGAAATCCAAACAAACCACTTTTTGAATTTCCAAGCGATATGCAGATTCGTACCAAATGGCTCAAAGCTAATTCAGGAGTGATATTGTTAACACGTTGAAGGACACTAACGCTGAGCAGCGTCCTTAATTGTATCTACCAGTATAACTGAACGCTGCACTGCATCTAATTTTCCATATAAAATAATAGTAGTACATAATCCAGTTGTTACTGTCACCACTGGTACGTACACAGTCATATCAGTGTCACACAAACACGAGTTATTTGCCCCAAACAGCTCTCTTACAGTTATCTACCTCTTTGCTCCTACTTGTGCAGAACGCTGATAAGCATCGCAGTGTATCACAACACAACCCTATATGAAGTCGGCAACTGTCCTTCAACGTGTTAATTAATAATAAAACTAATTAAATTACCTTTATTTATAATATTTATTATTCATGTATTACATATATTTCTAAACTTATTGAATACTCTACTTTGTGTATTAACCATTTCGATGAGAATTCTCTAAAAGTATGCAGATAAATCTGGGACAGTGTTTTTTTCACATGCAGATTCAGTTAAGAATTTGAAGAATATTTCCATGGATTTTCTCTTATCAGAGAGAGTTATGGGTTTCAGTACCTATTAAAGTTTAATGTAACTCTTTCTGATAGCAGGAAATCCATGGAGATATTCTTCAATTCTTAACTGAATCTGCATGTGAAAAAAACACTGTCCCAGATTTATTTGCACACGACTGTACTTGACAAAAATACTTGTTTGATTAAAAACGCTACACCAACTGGAACTGTAGATAATACATATTTTTTATCACATTAATTAGAAGTACCATTATGTACATTTTTTAGCAAATTTTACCTAATTTTGAAATTAAATAAGAACAAGAACATTTACAAAAACCATTCAAATGAAACCCAAGCTGAACTTATATCTCCAGCCCAAATTGCAGATCTTCAGTATATGTACCTACTATTAAAATGTTGACTTTAAAGCTAAAGCGGATTAGTGTTAATTATTCAAAGTTTATTAAAAATAAAACCACTTAGAATGATATACAGAAAAATTGGGGCAAATTAAATGTTTTCCATAAAATATTCCAAGATGCTGACGATGGAGACAAAAAAGCAGAATTTCGTGCAAAAATTGTTCTTAATTATGATAAAAAAAGCTCCTCGTTAGTCAGAAGTTTCGATTCATATGTGTACAGTATGGAGATTTCGCTCTCCTAAAGGATATCAGCACTGCAGAAACTATTTAGCGAGTTTACCATCAAAAACATTGTTATGGTATCTCGGTGACTGTAATTGTTCAGATGAATTAATTAAGCAATGTTTAATGGCTAAAGTCGCCTAATTAACAGTTCCAGCAGAAAGAATTTGCTTCTTAATTATTGACAATATGTCAATTAAGGAGAAAGTGCAGTATAGCAGATCTGAAGATCGCATCTATGGTGTAGATAACTCAATATACAACCGTTTGCAATAAACCTCAAATAGCAAACAAAATGTGTTGTTATGTTATATGTAAGTACATGGATTGTCAACAAGATACATCATTCCAGCACGATATTTTTTTCATTCTTCTTTGAGAATTAATTACTTTTACTCGTTAACAATGAGAGTACTTAAGTCTTCTGACTGTGGTTTCGTTGTTCTAAGAATTGTTGCAAATAATTTTTAGATTTAGATTTTTTGTGGTGGAATTCTAAAAAACTACATGAAACATCCTTTCCTAAAACCAGTACATGATCTGCAAAATGGACTACCTTTTAAGTAAGCTTGTACGGTACTTAACGAAAAAGAATTTGTACTCATCAGATTTTGAAAAAATTTATATTTTACATGCTGTTCAGATTTTTTCACCCACCGCCACTGCCTCTTTACAGTTTTTAAAAGCAGGACAAATTGAATTTCAAAATGTCAACAGCATCTACTGTGAAATGTTTAGAAAGCATATACGACTTTTTCCAGATTCATAATGTGTGTAATAGAACAATTTCTGCAAAAATTAGATAGCAGCACTGCACCGTTGGTTCATGTTTCTGACGAAAGACTATTGATTGGACGTAATACTTCAGAACTATATCGATCCTATGCAAAATTCTTCTGCATCTGTTGGTTTGCGAGGTTTATCCAATGAAAGACTCACGTCTTGAAATTGACTGCTAAAAGTACATCATTATACATCACATTTTTACTTCAAGAAGCTGGTTTTTACTATGTATTAACAGGTTCATTTAGTTCGGATGCAGTGGAGGCAATGATTGCACACATGCAATAGAAAGTTGCTTCAAATGGCGCAACAATGCTCGAATTGCTGGGCATGCTCTTCGTCTGCTATTACGCTGTGGTATTATGAAGACTGCCATCCTCAAAAATTGCACATTATAGTAACTTCACTAGTTCTGCAGCATTTCCAACTACATCAAGCATAACTGAAAACGAAGATGTCGAATTACCTGCACATTTAACAGTTAAAATTCAAGATCGTGCAGACTTAAATTATCCAAATTCCATTTTTGTAGGTTTTACAAACATTTATTTTAAAACCGTTTATAACCTAAAAAATATCTTTAGTAAAGACAACAACCAGAACCACAATTAGGTGCTGTATTTCACCACCTGATGGCGCCAAAAACCGTACGCGTTGGCAATTGTCATAAGAACATTTTACAACAATGAAAGTGACACTTATGGAATAGCCGTGATAGCTTTGCTATATAAATTTTAGTTAGCCATGCTAATACATTAGTAAACAAAATTTGATGCAATTTTGTTCACTTTGACGCGATGTTAGCTAACACCAGACTTAACATTGCTTTCTGCAACCGGCCCTTTAAGTATTTTAAAAAACTGATTTCCTGTTGAGTTTGTCAATTACTAAATATGGCAAACAGGCTTTGTACAATAATAATATACGAAATCAAGCTTGGCATTGAAATATTTGTTGTATGAATAATATGTTGGTGGCACTGTAAGTTCATGTCAAATTCGATGTTAGCAGGTTAGGTTTTGCGACAGTTTGTGTCAAAACTGACGCAAAACCTAACCTACTAACCTCGAATTTGACATAGACTTACAGTGTTACCAACATATTAACAACTTACTATGGATAAATTTTTGATTGAGAAATTGTTGCAGTATCAAAGTTGCCAGATTTATTTTTATTAATTTCGAAATATTTCGAAAAATACGGCCCAGGGATTTTTTTCATATTTTTCCAGGGTTCATAAGGCATCCCTCAGTAACACACCGTAGAGTTAATCCGCCATTTTTTGGACACCCTGTATATAAAGATTTTCATTTTAAAAAATATTGGGGGGTGGTGGGGGGGTGAAATTTTGGGGAAATCGACAGAGGTTGTCCTGCCCGAACGTTGGTTTGCCTGCTATTAGCAAGTTCAGCAAAGTTTTTTTCGATTTTCGAATTTTCGATTTTTTTTTATTTTAAAAAATATTGGGGGTGGTGGGGGGTGAAATTTTAAGGTTATATGTTTTGAGATGCAAGAAATCTTAGAAAAAATAAAAAAAATAAATTTGTAAAAATTTAAAAAAAAATCCTAGAACCCAATTGCAGCGCCACCTACGGGGTCCAATTGTAAATATAAACCATCCAGGGACCCACTAAAACACAAAATTTCATCAATATCGGTCCAGCCGTTTAGGAGGAGTTCAGTCACATACACATGTACAGCAGAATTATATATATAAAGATTTTTATTTTAAAAAATATTGGGGGGTGGTGGGGGGGGGGGGTGAAATTTTGGGAAAACCGACAGAGGTTGTCCTGCCCGAACGTTGGTTTGGCTGCTATTAGCAGGTTCAGCAAAGTTTTTTTTTCGATTTTCGAATTTTCGATTTTTTTTATTTAAAAAATATTGGGGGGTCGTGGGGGATGAAATTTTGGGGTTATATGTTTTGAGATGCAAAAACTCTTAGAAAAGATAAAAAAAAGAAATTTGTCAAAAAAATTTAAAAAAATCCTAGAACCCGATTGCAGCGCCACCTACCGGGTCCATTTGTAAATCTAAACCATCCAGGGACCCACTCAAACACACACAAAATTTCATCAAAATCGGTCCAGCCGTTTAGGAGGAGTTCAGTCACATACACACGTACAGAAGAATTATACCTATATATAAAGATACTAGAACGCGTGGCCAGCCTACGTCCGGCCCTGCCAGCGTTAACAATACGAATGCTTGCTGCGTCGCCACTTGTGCGCGTTCATGCTGCGTGTTGCGGCGCGATCGGCAGGTGCGCGCGCCTGCTAACGGTCTGGACGGCATCGGCTCTTATAATATAAGATTGGAAATATTCCTTCAGTTGTGGCTGAAGCTTCTAGCAAACAAAATATGTACTGGACAGTTGACTGGAATGTATAGCTTTGAGAACTTTTGGATTCTGCAATTGTTTTTTGCTTAAGCTGCTGAATAAGGACAAATTTGTAACTAGCTGAAAATGTATATTTAGTTGAATAAATAAATATACAATATTTTCAAAATCCCTGTTTATACACTACTACCTTACATCTGTATGGTTTAGCAACTATAGCCAAAGGCGTTAGCAGTTGCGGAGATAATTTATTACATTTTCAGCAGCATGTAATTACAGTGGAGTAACTATACTTACACGGTTACGTAAATTGTTAGAGATTGAAAGGCAATTTGCTTTATTTTCATAGTCCAACGTTTTAGCAGGAACAATTTTATGAACAATTACAACCAGTAAGCGAGGAAGTGCAAAAACATGACACTTTAATCACTCTGGGAGATTTCAACGCGCAAATAGGGAAGGAGGACTACATAAGAGAACTTGCGGGAAAGGAAAAAATTCATGAGAAAACGAACGAGAATTTCCAGAAGTTATGCAGCTATGCAAACGCGATGGAAATGAGTATCAGTACTACAAGATTTAAACATAAAAAACCACATAAGGAAACTTGGATACACCCAAGAACAAAAATAGGCAACCAAATAGACCATATATTGGTAACAAGAAAAAGGGCAAGAGAAATAACATGCACTAACTTATATGGGAGCAAACACAGATACAGACCATTTTCTAGCAGTAGCAACATTGAAACAGAAAATATCAGTAGAAAAGCAAAAAATAAACACCTGTAAGTGGGATGTAGAAAATTTCCAAAACAAGGAAGTGTGCAAAAAATTAGAAGGAAACCTAAAGGAGAAACTACAACAGACAAGAGAAACATCGGATATAAACCAAGAATGGGGAAATATAACAACCGTAACGCTCAAAGCAGCAGAGAAAGTTATTGGGCGAAAAAAGAGAGAAAAGAAAAGGGAATGGTTTGATGCGGAATGTGAAGAACTACTTAAAAATAAAAATAAAGCAAGACTAAAGTGATTGCAGTCAGGAAGGCAAGGAGATTATGAGCAATACAAGGAAATAAGGAGAGACGTGACCAAAAGATGTAAACAGAAGAAAAAAAATTGGACTGAAAAGCTAATGAAAGAAATTGAATCCTGTAACAGAGGCAACAATGCGAAGAAATTTTATAGAAAAATAAAAGAACAGAGAAAAAAAACGGAATAAGGACAAGAGGACTCTTAAACGACGAAGGAAAACAGAATACGATCCAGAAAAGAGAAAACGGATATGGAAAGATTACTTCAGTAAACTCTTAAAGGGAAAAGCGGAAAACACGAATGGGGCAATAGTTGAACCATATGATGAAGAGAGAGAAATACAAGCTCCAACTTTTGAAGAGACAATAAAAATAATAAAAAAAATAAAAAATGGAAAAGCAGCAGGTAACGACGACATAATAGGAGAAATATTAAAAAATGGAGGAAAAGAACTACATGATAGAATTCACAAGCTAATAGTATCAATATGGAAGAAGAAAGAAATGCCAGAAGAATGGAAGAAGGGAGTAATCATGCCACTACACAAAAAAGGGAAGAAAGAAGACACCAACAACTACTGTGGAACAACACAGCGTACAAAATATTATCAATAATACTACACCGGAGACTAGAACCATACAAAGAAAAGCTTTTCGGGGACTACCAAAATGGTTTTAGACCCGGGAGATCAACGATAGACGCACTACATACAATGAATCAAATATTGGAAAAAAACTAACATCAACTAAATATACTGTTTTTGGACTACCACTGAACTGTATTATTAAGTGGAAGAGCAACTCATACGACCTGCCTGTGAAAATATGTGCACAATTGAATAAAATAATAAGGTCGACACTCGCTCACCGGGGGTGTCGTGCGTTTGCGCAGTTTAGATTCTTTATCCGTCACTCAGGTGTGTGCGAAAATGACATAACCTAAATTTATTTTGAATTTTTTTGCGTTTTAAATTGGAAGGCAATTAAGTTCTTAGCCTACATGAGGAAACACAATTTAGTAAACGCTAGCATAATACAGGACTCCTTCAAAACGCTATGCAATTCCCTGGAGGAGCGTGGGAACAAAATAATGTAGATCACCAATTCCGCTGCAACTCTGATCGCACACTATCCACTCTTCTTGCTGATCCTCCGCTCGCATACAAGCAGAGCCCCAATCTGCAGCAATTCTACAAGTGGATCAAGGAGAACCTCGACGCTGCCAATTACACCGATCCCGGGTTCATAAATGCTCTCATGACTGTTCTGCTCAAATACATAACACAGGAAGCCGCCTCGACTGCAGGTGACGATAAAGCTGTGGGCGAAAAGGAGCACGACATGCTGGAACGCTACAGGCCCATCTTCCATGCCTTTCTGCCTGAACAACCGTCTTTGCAGTTAGTGGCAGTTTACTCGCTGCAGGTTCATTTCTTTGAACTGAGCTTTTCACGCGGCCAACTGCTGCGCTGGTTCATGGCTCTCTATGACCTGGAAATCGTCGAACATGAGGCCTTCTTTACTTGGAAAGATGTCACCGATGCTTACCCTGGAAAGGGTCAAGCGCTATTCTAGGTGAATCAGTGGTTAACATGGCTGCAGGAAGCGGAATCCGAAGAAGAGGAGGGTGACGAGGTAAACCAAACCTATGCGACTTCGTGATATATGTTCACTTAGGAACTTACGAAAGATGGGATTTGCATATACTGAATCCCGTATTTTTCGTAGAAATTGCCTTTTTGTGGAAATCTAGGATCGATTCCTGGTATTCAATATTTTCGGTAAGTTGTGTCATAATTAGGTATGTACCTAAGAGTTTTTTTCGACGACACCTTAAGGCAGACAGAATTAGACATAAGTATGGATGACTGATGAAATTCTTTGACTGATAGAGGAGAAAAGAAAGTGGTTACCTAGAGATCGAGATAAGTACCGTGAGATTCAACGTCAGGTTCAGA
>CALNHX010004492.1:82012-126525 GCA_940337035.1 Agriotes lineatus | reverse complement strand
CTCAACAACAACAACGGAGGAGGAGGAAAAGAGAGAGATTCTCTCTTTTCCTCCTCCTCCGTTGTTGTTGTTGAGAGAGATGTGTCTGTGAGCAGGATATCTCAAAAACGAAAAGAGGTATGGCATTGAAAATTCATAATTATATAAGTTTTGTGTACTATGTAGATGCGACAGAAGCTTTTGAAGAAAATCGCATAACCGGAAGTAGGTGTTTACTCTTTACGATTTTTTTCACACTTCACATTTTTATTACATTTTGAATGTGTATTGATGTGAAATATATGATTTTCCAATTGAATACTTCTAAAATGGGTTTGTTTTGTTTTTTTTCTATTTTTTTTATTAACTCCTATTTTAAATAGAACACCGGGTACGTTATTACATTTTTGAATTCAACTAAAAATTCTAGAGCAAATTTGTTTCTCCAACTAGCGCTCTATTTTGTACCGTTTTTGCAGAATTTGTAATTTTTGACAATTGCTTAACAATTTAAAATAAAATGTTTGGCTAATTATAAGATCACTGTAAAAGGAAGTTGTGTGAGTGTATCACACCAGATTTTTATCTTTATCTTATGCACTGGTTTGGGTATTAACGAATAGCTGGCTTGAAGAAATTACTTGTTGTCATTAACAGAGGTTATAGGAAATTCTTAACAAAAACCTTGCCGAACGTTCATGAGCTAGCCGCCAATTGACAATGTTTCTGACTCTATGATCGTCTGCACAAATTGGTTTTTTTTGTGTTAGCTGATATGGTGGTCTATCCATATTCTTGTCAGATCAGTCATGTTTTTCTTTGTCATTCTCCTCTTCTCTTTACTTATTTTTTAAAGTCACATTGTTAGATATCTTGGCTGCTGTAGATAGATTATCTCTGTTTTACGTTGTATGTCTTATATTAGTGGGAAGTATTGGGGAAGTATATTTGCCCTGTCTACGACTATTATATAGCATTTTTGATTGAAATGAAACTTCGCCTTTGAGATGTATTACTCAATTCGTTTCAGTATTTTTGTTATTTCTTCTTCTGAGCTAGCTAATTATGTAGTGTCGTCAGCATATCTAAGATTTGATATTTTTTGTCCACCAATCGACACTCCCCCGTCTCATTCCTTTCTAGATCTTTTTATTATCCACTCTCTGTGTATATGTTGTTATGATATACTATACGTTGGTCGTAGATAAAATTAAAAGATGTAAAAGAAATTGGGTTGTTAGTACAATCCATTAACCCATTAAAAAAGTCGATGATGCTTAAAAAAGTTTCATGAATAAATCTGAGTAAGAGCAAGTTAGTAATGAAATGATATATTGCTATTGAACATTTACAGGTGGTTTGAATATAAAAAGAATATTTAAAAAACGGTAGTAGAAGTAGTGACAAATGCAAAATTCTGATAAGGATATAATTAAAGTAGGTAGATATCAAATAAGAATAGAGTATAGGAGGCAGAAAAAATGGAAATATGGTAGTTAGGAAGTTTGTTCCCATTATTGAAAATAACAACTGTAAAAAAAATTATTTTGGTCTCATTAAGATATTGAATTTAACCCTCTTTTACTGAATAAAATGTTTTGGATTATGTAAGAAGGGTATTTATCAAAATCTACGTAGTGTTTTAAAGAAGTAAAATATTAAATAGCAAAGAAGAGAAGTAATGGAGTAACTACAGAAGAGAATTGGAATTGGAAAACTTAATGGATACTACATGGTTAATTACAAGTGATTAATTGAAGAATTATATTAAAACCGTGTTATTGGGAACAATACAAATGACAAGTAACATAAATAATAAAAGGTTACATCAGTTTGGGTGTTACTGAGTAGAGAGACCGTGGAAGTATCAGTGAAGCTAGATGGTCCATTCCGGAAGGAGGCAGCAGAGGCAGGAGCAGATCTGGGTTTGTTCTGTTGGCTGGTTGCTGTCAAAGATTTTGGGTTTTGGAGTATTGGACGAAGCTTGACACTGGTGATCAGTACGTGATTGCTGCATTGCAGAGAGCAGCTTAGAGAGGGTCTATTTCGGAAGGTAGTGGCAGAAACAGGAGCAGATATGGGATTGTTCTGTTTGCTGGTCGCTGTCAGGGATTTTTGGTTTCATGGTATAGGACGAGGCTTAGCACTGGAGGTTTGTATGTGAGAGCTGCATTGCAAGAAGCTGCTTGAAGGAGTCCATTGTGGCTAAAAGATAGATTGCAGTCTTGAACATTTTGGAAGTGTAATATACAAGGTGGGTAATTCCCTAGTTTATACCAACTATAAAGCAAATAAAGACATTTTAAAAGGTGCAATTAGTTAAGAAACAATAACTTACCGTATTATATGAAGTTATAATGTACAGTCGCGGAATTAAAAATCCGGGCACTTAAAATGATTCAGTGTATATCTTACTTTACTTTACCTATCACGTTACCTGGTGAAATTAGTCAAAGTCAAAATAATTACTCGTATATGACAGCATGCCTCATTGTTTAACTGTCAATTGCTAACCTAGAAACGCAAAGCCTAATTTACATTACCCAAAAATTGCAAAAATTCTCTATAAGACTCGTCCGGATTTTTAATTTCGCGACTGTACAATTCTAAGAATTGGGCATTTTTTATTGAGATTTGAAAATTACTGTTGACATTTAGTTGACATTAGAAGTGACATTCAATTTGAATGAATAGTTGAAAAATACTTGAAAATATTTTTTTCAGGCCAAAGTAACTAGATAATAGAACCCAAACCCCTGAAATAGTCTCAAGCGCTATCGTCTTAATATTTGAAAGTTTGCATATTGAAAAGTCAATTTAAATAGAGTAGTCAGTGCAATATAGTAAATACACCCCTGCCTGACTCCTTCGCCCACACCTGCAGATGTGTAGACAACTCGTTTTCTACACGTATATAGGCTTCGCTGTGTGTGTATAAATTCCTTATAAGCATTATCATATGGTATTACCATTTATTTTAATATTTGCCAAATATCATACCATTTAATATTGTCAAATGCTTTGGAATAGTCTAGGAAGCCGAAGATTGCCCATACGTTGTATTCGTAATTTTTTCTACCATTTCACCTTCTTAAATATATATCTTGGCTTTTGTTAGCGTGTTTTTCTAATTCGTTTTAAACTAGTGTGGCTCTTTGTTCTTTCTTAACGCTTTATTATATTTTTTGTTAGTTTATTGTAGTTGTCTTCTCGCTTTTAGTTCTTTTCGTTTGTTGATTAACTCCCATGTCTGATTTGTCATCTACGTTCATTGCCATCCGTTCGTAGTTCCTGCTCAATTTGTGTACTCATCCTCTAAATCAGTGGTTCCCAAACTTATTTGGCTTACCGCCCCCTTTTCAGAAGAAAAATTACTCAGCGCGCCCTGGAAACCTACATTCTTTAAGCGAACAAACAGAAAGATATTGTAGTGGTAGCCTCTTGAGACTGATAATTATCTATAAGAGTATTTCTAGGTAGGAAATTATTTTGAAAGAATAAATTAATTCGCAATTAAAAAGTACAAGGAAGGATTTATACATTAAAAGTACAACATAAATATTTGAGAATTGTTTAATGAATGATATATTAGATACCTACATTACTGTTAAATTGTGAATAGTTTATTAAAAAGGTTCGAGCATATAAGTTGATTTATTTGGGATAGTTGTTTGGTACCATCAGAGCTTAAATTTTAATTTGTAGGTATTAACTGACAATCGGAATAACTAGTGAAAGCCAAACTCAAATGATTATCTGAAAAAGTCAATTATGAAATGTTATAATAAAATATACCATATAGAAATTTTGTATAAATTATTATTGCTAGAGAAAATGATATTTTTAAAATAAACAAATCTTTTCTGAATTTGTAACCTATATTTTGAGTAATAGCAAATTTGAATAATAAAAGCACTTTATTATAATGGTATTTACTTTCTGGATGGTGTATTAAAGGGTGTGATAAAGTAAAATTAAAGAAACGGGGAATAAACAGACTGAATAAATAAAGTAACAAATGGTATGAAAAAGAATAAGAACACTTAATAATGGTAAATAGTCTTCATGGAATAAATAAATCTGTAACTTGCATTTTGTGCGTTTATTTGGAAAATAATGTTACACTATGTTACACAATACATGAAATATGTACGAATGGTTTTTCTAAATCTTCTTATCTTCTCTTCCTTGTTTAAGCTTTCACCGCCCCCTTATTTTTATTCACCGCCCCCCAAATGCACCCGAAGCTGCTATCGCCCCCCTGGATCGTTCCAGCGCCCCCCAAGGGGCGGTATCGCCCACTTTGGGAATCACTGCTCTAAATGATGAAAATGGCGTTTGCTGGATACGCAAACGTTTGCTGCAGTCAAAGTTAGCAAGAAAACTCAAAACACTTTAAGACTCCAGCAGCTTCTATATATTTTATCGCAGGCACATTTAACTGCTAGCTCATTAAAGACAGGCGGCTCTGGGTAACTCCCGCAAGCGACTGCTGTTCCCCGTGAACTCGCGGTTCTCAAAAGATCCAGATGGGACACTGATTTTACACAAATTGAAGCCTTGCATACACAGGACAGTATTCGCGCACATTTTATTATGATAAATTACAATGTTTAAACCTAATTTACAATAAAAGGGCATGAAAATACAAATTGGCAATAACTGTAAATATAAAAATAAACTATATAGATAAAAGTGACCATATGCCCGTTCCATACTGCCCACTTAAGAAAATATTTCTAGAAATTTCAAATTATTTACTTTAGTATTAAATAAACCACATTTGAGGTATCATTTCTGACTGTAGTAAAGAAAACTTCTGATATTCTAGCTCTCCTAAATTTGATGAAATTGTTAATTGCAACTCTAGGAATATTTATTTCTATGTACTTTATTTTTACTATTCTAGTTTTGTACATTTGATGATCAAGTTCAATAATTCAATGTTACAGATGCAACAGTTTACACTCCGAAACGATTTTGCGTTCGACTGACTACGAATAAAACTGCATTACTGCAGTGGGTTGAGCCTGTGACACTACGTGCAGAAATAAGGGTAAGTGCCGTTTCTAAAGTAGTTAAAAAGCAAACAAATTTTGAAGAATAGCAAAACTGAGTCTTCACTTTGCTACGACATATCTAAATATATAACGAATCATTTATTTGCAGATTTTCACTGTAATGTGTATTTTCTACATGATTACATTTTTATGTTGCACTTTCTCAGAGAAAGTATTACTGCTATCATTTCGTTAATTATACATGGCGAGTCGGGAGGAACGGACCCAACTCCAGGGTGTATTATTCACGTGAAGATAATGTAAAAAACTCAAATGTTGTTAGCCGATTTATATTTGTTTTCAGTTTTAGCATAATTAATAATGTTTATCTAGTATGCCATGTTCGAGGCTCAAAAACATTTGATAACTTTGTTGTTCTAATAATGTGGCAGTATATTGTGACAATGATTTAACTTTTATTTCTCAGTTTGTACTATTAAGGTCTTACAAAATGCCAAACACTTAAAGTTAGAATATGCAAATATGGTGTTTGTTTATGGTGTTTGTAATGGGAATGCTACAGCTGCTGTTGAAGAATGTTTTGTCAGAGTTTTCAACAAACTGTGCGAGACCAGAAAGCTTCCCAGTGTTAACATAACATCTGAACGAGCTGCTCGACAAGATTTAGAAGAGGTAAAAATTATTCTGGATGCAGTAGAAGAAGGTGCACCGACCAGCTCACCAAGAAGGTACCCAATTGGGCATTCCACAAACAAGAGTAATAAAAACACTCCAAGAGCAAGGCTTACATCCATATCATGTATAGAGAGTGCAGCACCTACAACCGGAAGATTATCCTAAAACTATGGAATTTTGTCGGTGGATAAATAATAATCCTCGTGTTGTAGCGAGCATACTTTTTACAAATGAAGCAATATTTACTTGTGACGGCATTAATAATACTCACAACTGTTATGTATGGTCAGACGAAAATCCCCACGCAACAGTCGAAAGTAATTTTTAACATAAGTTTTCGGTAAACGTGTGGTGTGGTATGGTCGATAGTTATTTAATTGGCTCTTTCATTTTGGAACCACTACTTCAATTTTTTATAAAATGAATTACAAGGACTACTAGAGGATGTCCCTATAAACATCAGAATGCAAATGTACTACTAACACGGTGGAGCTCCTGTACATTTCGCTCGCCAGGTCAAGCAACATTTGAACGTTTCCAGAGCGTTGAATTGGTCGCGTTGGACCTATTAGTTGTCCCACAAAATCTCCAGACCTCACAGCACTAGATTATTGTTTATGGTTCAAAAACGAAGTGTACAAAGTAAAAGTGGACACTTGAGATGCACTAATTCAACGCATTAGAAATACTACAGCCGATATTAAACAAAGACATGACTCAATCAGGAGAGCAACAGCTTCCTTCGTAGGCGAAGCAGAAAATGTTTAAAGGTGAATGGCGGTATTTTTGAACATTTATTGAAAGAACGCTATGATTACCAAAACGTTAAATGTATGAAATGTTGTTTATTTTTAATTACGCTATACCTTGAAAACAAATAAAAATCGGATAACAACATTAATTTATTTCACATTACTTTCACGTGTATAATACACTCCTAGAGTTTGGTCAGTTCCTCCCGACTTACCCTGTATATGAAACAGTATTTACTTATTTTAATGAAAAAATTCATTATTATTTCCAGGGTTATACGGTTTATTACACAAGAGATGCTGAGCTCCCTTTGGAAACATGGACGGCAGTGAAAATAGGAAATAATCCCATGATAACCATTACACCTATAGAATTGGAACAAATATATCACTTTCGCATTCAAGTTGATACTTTAGGACTGGAACAACCTGGCCCTTTAAGCGAAGTTTACGATTTCAAAATGCTAAACAGTAAGTTCATCTTAAAACCACTAAAATGTTTTTGGAAGTTTAAGACGTTGATGTGGTAGAGAATGTTTTCTCAGAAAATTTATTTAGTGAAGAGTATGCCCTGTGCATTACATGTAGGAATAGGTCACAGCACTTCTGTTGACTTAAATATGCGATCAGAAGTTTTAATCCCAATTCTCTGTGCATCAAATTTCTACCGCACTATTCCTATTCAAAGTAAATACGAGAAAGTGATTCCAAAGTGAAACAACATGTACGCTGAGTCGAATTGTTATTGTATTGAAACACTGCGTCCTTTACTGCACCTAGTGTAAATAATGTATTAAAACATAAAGCAAAAAAGTAATAACAACAACAAAATCAAATATAGAAAAACAAAAAGAATAACTAAAATTCGTTTACGAGTTTAAAATATGCCAGCACTTTGTTACAAGACTTGTGAATGTGAATGAAAGTTCAGACGAATACATTTACGAACGCAAATACTAAAATCATTCATTATAACTTTGAAAAACGATAATTTTGATAAATTGTTCCTTAAGTGAATTGTTCTTGCGGTAGATTGTTTTCGGTGAATTTTCTAGGGTCCCAGATTCTTTATATAGAAAATCTTTGCCTCTACCTTTTTGCTGATCTAATTTGCACTTTTACCGGTTTGTGTCAAATGCATTATAATTTTTCGAATATCGAGAGAAAAAAAATCTGTGCAACATTTTCCTGAAAGAGTGTTTTGCTAATAACACAAGCAAATTAATTACTGTTAATTAGGCTGAATTATTTCAACAACACCTACGTGTATTTCACGATGATAACTTATTACCAGATAAAAGGAGATTACGACAATATGGGGCCCAGCCCGCCCGGAATGGCGGTAATAAAGGTTGCCAGCTGTCTTAGTCGGGAGGGCATAGGTTATTCCGAGATTTATCTTACACCGGGCAAGGACTCGATAAATTATGAAGGGAATATAATGCCTTGAGTGTCGATACAAATGCGAAAAGAGAAACCCATCCTCGGGTGTGTTATCGACTGCTGCAGCGACGTTCTACCTAGCGCTGTGTCGGATGAAACTTACCTTACGTGGTTTTCTACAGCTAGAACCTTTTACTCTCAAATACAAGAAATATCGCATGCAACAACCGTCAGAAAAAAAAGTGGAGTAACTATAATTCAATCTATTGAAGTTAAAACACCAAAATTACGTTGTACAAAGATCACAGTTGACTTAATTACTGACTCCTAAGTACTACATGACGTCATGGTGTTTTACAACTTGCTAGATAATCTCATCGGTGATCTTAGTTAACTATTTATCCGATTATTAATTCAAACGTGCCTTACATTAATTTGCTTACGCGGCACTATTTCACTTAGCAAAACTGATTGGCGTCTATACTAATGGAAATTTTACACAGTACCTGTGGATTGCGTTGCTGATGTCCCTCTGGAACGTGCTAGGACTTTTTTCGCTGTAGGAACTGCTGAAGAATTCGGGAAGTCCAATAGAATCAGAATGGGCAAGCGGTGCTGAATAGAGAGAGGACTTGGGTAACTTGGTTGATCCCTTCAGCAGGAAAACCGGGAGTGCCGCTAACGAGACAATAGACGATACGATATTCCGGAACGCACCCTCAAGTGACCTAGGTTGATCGGTTGCGTCATTAATCCCGCAGCGCGATATGAGGAAATATCCTTAGGAGATTTGAAGCGATCGTGGCCACACACAAGTGAAAGCCACTCGACACCAAATGCACAACTTGCTCTGGAACGGTCTCCTTCAAGACCCTAATTCGAATGCTTAGACTGAATTCTGAATGCCCCAGAAAACTCCGCGAAACTCTTTTTAAAGATCCGGATGCATGATACTTGAAAGGAAGCCCGATCGTAGCTAGAAACAGCCAGATGTTTGCAACTACTGGTTGAAAATGTAGCAAGCGATTAATTCGGCAATGTGTTTGGCTAAAGCGCTACGGGGATGAGAGATAAAGTGACCGATTTTTGGCCAAGCTTGCGAGAAGGGGTTTCTACTCAACACGTGTTTTTTATGGGTCATATATCAACCCTGGAATGACGTTTACTGCTTTTTTAATGCCCTATCGAGAGTTTTGATTGACATTGAAATTTTTAACGAAGGAGATTGGCATATGAGCTACGCGCAGCTGCGACGAAAGGACTGCACTTATTCGAAGGCGGCTTGGCTACGCACATGCGCGCCTGTCTGCTTGATTAATTTATGAGACAGCGGCTTCGGTTATTAACGAATAGGCCGCTAACTGGTGGTTTGGGAATACGTGCAGCTGCCGGAATTTTTGCTAGCGTGCGTTAGCCCGGAAAATTCATATACAAATAAAAACCTTAACTTGTTAGCTAAATTTCTGTATTTTTCAGTGACACATAATTATTTATATAAACTTTCGGATTACGCAAGCATGCACAGGAAAATTATACTCAATTCAAATAAATAAAATCTATTGATATAAATACACAATAAAGAATTTTAAACTAGTTTGGCCAAATGAGATGATCCGGGGCTCTTATAATATTGGTATAGCTGTGAAAAAAAATAATAAAATTGTAATAGTGTTAATTTTTCTAATAAATTAGTTATCCAAACAATTGATGAAAAAGTATGTGACGGTAGAGATTTAAAGAAAATGTATGTAAGCTCAGAATTCATTACTTTTTAGATACATTTTTTAATGCTTTAATTTATTTTAACGAAGATTGATATGAATTAAGGAAATAAGTCATTAATCTACAGTTAAACATCGTGTCGTCCTCATATTGTAAAATTACTTTCCGCGAAGTGGACTATGGACATATTTAAATTTCTCACAGTTTTGTGTTTGAATAAGATATTTATAAATCTGAGTGGTAGTACTGATAGCACATCGATTGTATCTTGCTGACTTTAACCTAAAAAAACCAAAGAGCCTTTTTATTTTTCCTTCTTCCTTGTTTAAGGAATGTCTGCCTGTTGCTGTTTCAGCGTTTCATCATTGTAACATGGGTTTGCCTACGTCTTTCGTCATTTTGGTTTGGAATAGACTTCTTTTGGTGTTCTTTTTTTTTTCGATTCTGTTCTTTCAATTTATCTGTATATGTTTTACTTTTTCAGTTCTGTTCTGATATTTTAGTTTCTTAATAATGATCTCATGGAATACAGCCTTTCACTTTTCGTAAGAATTTTATTCTGGCTGTTTGGAATCTGTTGATTCATGAGTCTGACCCGTATAACATAGTGAGCTTTGCCAAAATTTCGTAGAATTGAATCTGTGTATCTGCTATTATTTTTTTTTCGGCGGTATTTGAAATCGTTCCAAGTATTGCTTGAAATCGGCCTGTTGTTGATAATTATTTTTAATCTTATCGTCGCTTTTCCCCGAAATACTATTACTTTTACTTAAGTACTTTATGAATATTTTCATTTTATATTTCCGCGAAACTTATCTATGTTGTTGATGTATAGAATTTTGTAGATTGTCTTTATTCTCTTGAATGCTTATATGGGCCACCAGTAACGGTGTTTATTAGTTCCTTGGTTCTAAGCCATTGAGATACTAATAGTGTCATAGTTTTCATTGTCATCTATAAAAGTGTGAAATAGTGTCGGAATATAGAATATTCTTGCTTTGCCCTTTGCTTAGCAAGTATATATTATTTCTATTTAATGCATTTAGTAAACTGATCTCCCGGTAATTCGTACATTGGTTTTTTCATCTTTCAAAAATTTATATTTTTGTTGGGTCTCTCCATCGCTCAGGTACTAATCTACTTCTAGTTTTATCCAACATAAATTATGTTAATTGGATGAAGAAAACGCAACGTTAAGAATACACTTCCACATTTAATCGTTTGGTGTTAATCCTGTCCAGACCAGAGAAGTTTGCTAAAAATATTTTCACTGAAACTGGAAACATTATTAGAAGAAAATGGGCTTACTTTCCAGTTTAAAGAGAATTATATTATAACGTTGAATATTTAATCAATGCCTTGTTGTAATTACTCCTTCGTTTGGCAATGTGCCAATATATGCATTTGCAACGTCGCACACGGTTATCATATACGGTGAGTTACATTCGGCTATGCGTATAGAAATCTCGAAAACTATGAAGGTGGATTTCCGCTCGTACGAAATTTAACTTTTTTTTACGAAGAAATCTGTTTTTAAAAATTTATACTTTTTATTGACTGAAAATAAGGAGTAGAGCTGCAGGAATTTTGATACAGGGGTAAACTATTACTGACTAAATTATTCCCACAGTGGTTTATAAACGGGACATAATCGTCTACATGCACTATTCTATCTTATCAAGCGGATGCAGTGTTATCTACGAAAGCACAGCAGAATAGATCACGTAACTCCATCATCCTTAGTGTTGAATATAATAGGAGATCATATTCAAGTAAGTTAGCATAATGAACGAATAGGATCAACTAATGAATGTTAGGCGTTACGTTCACAATAAAAACAATAGCTATTTATGTAATTATACATGGCTTAATCTAAGTTGGCGTGCACTGGACCAAGGGTATTGAATTAGAATTCTTATTTTTGTCAGTTTCTATTTCTCGATTTAAAAGTATTAGTTTAAATAGGATATTGTAATTGATACATGTTTATAATAAAAGTAGAGAGATACGTATATTACAATAATTACCATTAGGTACAATAAGAATAATTAGGGAGCTAAAACTTCGTACTTCGTATAAAAAGGTAAAAGTGGTATCTTTTTGATAAACTTTAATTTGGATTAATGGTTCATATAAATTTAGATTTTGGTTTAAATAAATTCCGAGAAATAATTGATCTAATAGTAGATCAGCTTTACCTAAGTATTTTTGTACTAGCATTAGTTGGTTACTGTAATTAATATTAACGTCCATTATTAAATTAAAACAAGGGATTTGATAATCTTTATTGTTTAACAAAGAAATGATATTAAGCAAATTGAATTTGAATGTTTCATAATTGTGCAGCATGGGAGAATAATCCAAGATTTTTATTAAGGTCCATGTGCTTTCCTTTAGGAGGGCTTTTTCTTTGATCAAAGGGTTGTCGTTTAGTGGGTGAATTGTTACGTCGCATTGGATGAAGGTCCAGGTGAGAACGATGAGGGTGGTTGTTCTGAAAAGGCAGCAAGTCGTTAGCATGCCTTTTTTACTTTATTTTAAGTATTGTAATCACGAAAAAATCACCTTTCGAAATTTCTTCAGATCTTCACGTTTCAGGGTCCCTAGATGAGGAAAAACAGGTTTTCTGAATTCCGTATGTCTGTCTGTTGGCGGTATAACTCAAAAAATATTTTTCGGAGGAAGACGATATTTTGCACAGGTACACAATATTATATACTATGTACCTGGAATGAAACCGGAAAAATTTAGAGAAGTATATTCAGGGTGAGCACATTAAAAAAATAAAGTTTTGTTTATTTTTCATTCAACTTAGTAATAGATACAAGTAATAATTTGTACATAGTGCAGGTTTTATTCCTACAATAAATGGGAGCCAATAGATACAGAATAACTGTTTTACAATACAAAAACGAGGTACAAATTAGGGTGTTACTAAATATAGCTGCGACACAGGAATGTGAGAGGTCGGTACTTCGTGGCGCAGGTAGGAATTGCCCAGTCGCTTACGAATTCCACAAAACGTTGTGGGCTGCACACGCGGTCCGCCTGCTATTCGAATTCGACCACGGGTACCGTTTTTTTATTTGAAAATTTATTTAATTTAATAGAAACGTGAAGATATTTTCACTCCTAACTTAATTTGATATTTAAAATTATTTATTGTCACAATGTTGACGGGGAAGTTCTGGGTAAAGCCTTTTACAGATTTTTATTACTGTACTAGCAAGATACCCGTTCTTCGTACGGACTACAAATGTTTTATCTTTTAAATCCTAAACGAATTCTAGAATGCTCCCCTCCTCTCTCACTAAATACGCTAAACTAACAAACGCTGCAAAATAATATTGTAAGTAAAAAAGAAACAATATTCTTCCAAAAGAAGTTCTCCATAACCCTTTTATGCTTCACTTATCTCCTGGAAATGTGTATGTAATTGTCGTTCTCCTTATATAGATTGATAAAACTATAGGTTTACACAATGAGAATAAAAATAATAAATGTACTTATTAAATGTTGTATTCATAAATTGTAGCAACATACCAGTTTCCATCACTTCGAGGTGGAATTTCAGAAATCCTTCTAATTTATTCTAAACTGGACACACGGAAAAAATCAACAACTTTAACCTTTTTTTTTAACTTCTTTTTACTTTTACCCCATTTTTACTCCGTTCACAAAGAAATTTAGAATAAAAACTTTAAACCGCTTTTTAAAGATTTAAACACATATGCCCAAAAACCATGATAATCAGGAAATACGCAAGGTTCTATAATTTACCCCTAAAACCTTTAGGAGTTGATCTGTGCACAATCCTGAATTACGTTTTTAGGAACTTGTATAGGTAACCTTTCTAAGTAAAACCAAATTGTTACATTATAGGGCCTTATGAAATATTGAGAAATTCGTATATGCCAAAATGAATGTCCTAACTCAATAAACATAGGAGATACGAAGGGTTCTTTAATTCACCCCCAATCCAGATTTGCACATTTAGGGGTTGATTAAGGCAAAATCCTGAAATACGTTTCTAGGTATTTGCATTGCTAATCTTCGCAAGTAAACACCAAATTGATATCTTATCGGGTGTAAGAGATATTGAGGAATTCGTGAAAACACATTTTACCCTTTTTCACCCCCTTAGGGGTCGAATTTAAAAAAATCCCTTCTTAGCACTACCTTACGTAAGAAATTGAATCTTGCACCTAAATCTCAAGTTTCTAGTGCCAGTGGTTTCGGCTCTGCATTGATTAGTCAGAGTTATGACTTTCCTTTATATATGTATAGATAAAATTGATGTTAGTCTCATAAAACTGAATTTTTTTCCATTAACTTCATTTATTCCTAAATTTAAAAAAATCGCTTTTAACACATTTCATTGTAAAATGGTACTCACAGCAAATAAAATATAATAATTTTAAACCCCCTACCCTTTTACAGTTTTTCCTCCTTTTACCCCTTTAGGGTTAAAATTTTCAAATTCCCTTAAACCCCTTTCTAAATATTTTAAAAATACATCTATATGCCAAAAAAGAATGTTCTAACTCAATAAACATAGGAGATACGAAGGGTTCTTTAATTCACCCCCAATCCAGATTTGCACCTTTAGGGGTTGATTAAGGCAAAATCCTGAAATACGTTTCTAGGTATTTGCATTGCTAATCTTCGCAAGTAAACACCAAATTGATATCTTATCGGGTGTAAGAGATATTGAGGAACTCGTGAAAACACATTTTACCCTTTTTCACCCCCTTAGGGGTCGAATTTCAAAAAATCCCTTCTTAGCACTATCTTACGTAAGAAATTGAATCTTGCACCTAAATCTCAAGT
Organism: Agriotes lineatus; assembly: GCA_940337035.1. NCBI lineage: Eukaryota > Metazoa > Arthropoda > Insecta > Coleoptera > Elateridae > Agriotes > Agriotes lineatus. Next base: position 112,163 of record CALNHX010004492.1, on the reverse strand, counting down.
TTCTAGTACCAGTGGTTTCGGCTCTGCATTGATTAGTCAGAGTTATGACTTTCCTTTATATATGTATAGATAAAATTGATATTAGTCTAATAAAACTGAATTTTTTTCCATTAACTTCATTTATTCCTAAATTTAAAAAAATCGTTTTTAACACATTTCATTGTAAAATGGTACTCACAGCAAATAAAATATAATAATTTTAAACCCCCTACCCCTTTACAGTTTTTCCTCCTTTTACCCCTTTAGGGTTAAAATTTTCAAATTCCCTTAAACCCCTTTCTAAATATTTTAAAAATACATCTATATGCCAAAAAAGAATGTTCTAACTCAATAAACATAGGAGATACGAAGGGTTCTTTAATTCACCCCCAATCCAGATTTGCACCTTTAGGGGTTGATTAAGGCAAAATCCTGAAATACGTTTCTAGGTATTTGCATTGCTAATCTTCGCAAGTAAACACCAAATTGATATCTTATCGGGTGTAAGAGATATTGAGGAATTCGTGAAAACACATTTTACCCTTTTTCACCCCCTTAGGGGTCGAATTTAAAAAAATCCCTTCTTAGCACTACCTTACGTAAGAAATTGAATCTTGCACCTAAATCTCAAGTTTCTAGTGCCAGTGGTTTCGGCTCTGCATTGATTAGTCAGAGTTATGACTTTCCTTTATATATGTATAGATAAAATTGATGTTAGTCTCATAAAACTGAATTTTTTTCCATTAACTTCATTTATTCCTAAATTTAAAAAAATCGCTTTTAACACATTTCATTGTAAAATGGTACTCACAGCAAATAAAATATAATAATTTTAAACCCCCTACCCTTTTACAGTTTTTCCTCCTTTTACCCCTTTAGGGTTAAAATTTTCAAATTCCCTTAAACCCCTTTCTAAATATTTTAAAAATACATCTATATGCCAAAAAAGAATGTTCTAACTCAATAAACATAGGAGATACGAAGGGTTCTTTAATTCACCCCCAATCCAGATTTGCACCTTTAGGGGTTGATTAAGGCAAAATCCTGAAATACGTTTCTAGGTATTTGCATTGCTAATCTTCGCAAGTAAACACCAAATTGATATCTTATCGGGTGTAAGAGATATTGAGGAATTCGTGAAAACACATTTTACCCTTTCTCATCCCCTTAGGGGTCGAATTTCAAAAATCCCTTCTTAGCACTACCTTACGTAAGAAATTGAATCTTGCACCTAAATCTCAAGTTTCTAGTACCAGTGGTTTCGGCTCTGCATTGATTAGTAAGAGTTATGACTTTCCTTTATATATGTATAGATAAAATTGATGTTAGTCTCATAAAACTGAATTTTTTTCCATTAACTTCATTTATTCCTAAATTTAAAAAAATCGCTTTTAACACATTTCATTGTAAAATGGTACTCACAGCAAATAAAATATAATAATTTTAAACCCCCTACCCTTTTACAGTTTTTCCTCCTTTTACCCCTTTAGGGTTAAAATTTTCAAATTCCCTTAAACCCCTTTCTAAATATTTTAAAAATACATCTATATACCAAAAAAGAATGTTCTAACTCAATAAACATAGGAGATACGAAGGGTTCTTTAATTCACCCCCAATCCAGATTTGCACCTTTAGGGGTTGATTAAGGCAAAATTCTGAAATACGTTTCTAGGTATTTGCATTGCTAATCTTCGCAAGTAAACACCAAATTGATATCTTATCGGGTGTAAGAGATATTGAGGAATTCGTGAAAACACATTTTACCCTTTTTCACCCCCTTAGGGGTCGAATTTCAAAAAATCCCTTCTTAGCACTACCTTACGTAAGAAATTGAATCTTGCACCTAAATCTCAAGTTTCTAGTGCCAGTGGTTTCGGCTCTGCATTGATTAGTCAGAGTTATGACTTTCCTTTATATATGTATAGATTTGTGGATACATTTCGCAAATGCAATGGGTCATGTGCATGGGTCTTTTCAACTATGTAGGATCCCATTAAACGTGGTGTTTTCTTATTTCGGGCATTTCTTTTAACATATACTTAGTCACCTACTTTGAAAGTTTTTGATTTACGAGATTGGTTGATTTTAGCAGTACGGTTTGGTTTGATGTTGTTTATTTGAGGATTATTATAAATATATTTAATTTTTTCGCGATAGTCAATAACGTAATTTTCGAAAAATTGTTAGCGTATTCAAGTATCAGTATGACCAGGATTTCGTAGGTGGTAGATTTTAAATTAGTAACGATTTTTTCTTTCTTCGGGAGTGTTTTCGAGTACCCTACAGTGTTCTAAAAGGGCAGAATATAGTTTTTCTACTATTGAATTTAATTGATGGTTATAGGGGGTTGTCACATGTATTTTGATTTTGTGTAATTATAAGAATTTTTTAAAAGGTTTATTAAATTTCTATCAACAACTACAACATTTCGTGTCGTATAGGTAGTTATGAAGTAAAACAATCTGTCTGTGATGTCTATAATGTTGCTCGATACTAAAGAGTGTGCTCGCTCGAATTTCGAATATGTATCTAACTATTAATGTGAGGTATTTTCGGCTGTTGATTTGAAATACGTCCATATGCATAGTATGGAACGATCGATTACAACTGGGTATTAAATTAAGAGGTTGTTTAATCGGGTGTCTGTTGTATTTACATTGTTTGTAAATTTGACAAGAGTCTATATAGGTTTCAACGTCGCTATTAGCTCCTTTCCAATAAAATTTTCTTTTTAAATGTTCTATAGTTTCGGGGATTCCTCGATAATTAGTTTTTCCTTGGTGGTAATTTTGAATTTGGTTAAATATATTGTTCTTATCTGTATGTGACTTGGGTTATGCATTTATAAAAATTAGGGCTATTTTCATTAAATACGGAAATAATAAAATGAGAAAAATCGTCGTATAAAGAGTCAGTGGGAACGAAGTAGTGGTAATTAACTGTAGGTAGGCGTTGTTCCAATTAATTGTTCATGAATTTTTCGTTTTGATTAGATTGGTTTATGTACACTTGTATTACTCGATGTCCATCGATATTTTTGGACTTTACTTGTTTAGGTAATGGTGTTTGTGTGAATTCGATTTGATTAGGAAAACATTGGAGAGGTTTCTTACAAATGGGTATTGCGGGTGTTGAATCTTCTTGAGTATGCATTGTATTATCGTTTGATTCTACATCATCAGGGTTAAGTGCAACTTGAACAGTTTGCGGTGTTAAATTTTCGTTGGTATCAATAATTGGGTCAATAGTAAGAATATCGAATATCGTCAGTGAGATTAGGAATTTTGCTATACCTGTCAATATTATATTCGGGAGTATCTATCCTTTCTGTGTTCTGTAGGATATCGTCTATGTCATTAATGACATCTTCTGAAATGGATAGGGGATGTAGTTGAATGCGAGAGAGAGCATCTGCCACTTTATTGGCTTTTCACGGGAGATATCTAATTTTGAAACTGAATTCTTTTAGTTTTAGCGACTATCCGGTTAATTTTCTTTAAGGTTTTTTAGCCAAACCATTGATTAATTACACTTAGAGCCTGTCAAACCATTTTTATACTTTTTTTAGTTATTAAAATCGGATAATAAATAAAGAAGTTATGGAATGGAGCATTTTTTATCAAACAGCCTGTATACATATATGGCTAATTGAAATATGTAGCTATGTCACAAAATTTGAAAATAGAAGACAGTACGCTAATGAGATGCAAAATAAAAAAACTTTGTGAAGAGTATGTCAATTTTTAAAAATCTAAATAGGTAAATTCGATTGATATTGATTAACTGATTTAAAAGTCGAATGTGAAGAATTCTTGTTTGTTAAAAATAAAACTTTATTAAAAATTATTGTAACAAATTAGAAACTTACCTCAAATTAATCAATTACACTGATAACAAATGCGACTACTAAGTGAAGCACAAAACAGCAACTTAAAACAAAAACTCACAATCGAAAACTCACGCACAGTATACACCTTACAAAAAGGGTCACCACTGTCGGAATGAAAACAAAATGCAATTTATTCTGCTTTTAAACATTCTTCAAATTGTATTTCAAATTAAATAGCAATTTAAAAGTAATATATTTGTGGTCTTAATGCCGATAATCTATTTCCACTGATTAACCAATGGTACTTCTAAAGAGGGATGCCGCCCCTTCCTTGAACAGGTAATTCCACAATCAATGGTTCCACGAACCGATAATAACAAAGGACTACAAAGTCTTGATTAAGTATTTTCAATTAGGTACCTATAACAAGGTTTCTCTTGTATCAAATGTGTTAGAACATTGTCAAAGTCCCAAACAACCACAGGAATTTTAGTTTAATCCGTTGTTAAGAAATTCGTTTTAAAAAAATTACAAAACTAAAAATTTGAAAATTCTCTTAACATGACTTTAAATCAAAATTACCCAAAAATTGAAACATTGAAAGTTGACATTGTTTAATGTAATTTTAAAAAACTATTTGACTATTTGACTCGTTTCACTCGTGATTTACCTGTTTTTTTTGCGTGACCAAGTGTCTTTAATCAATGGCGCGACTTATATGCCTTCTAAGACACTTTTACCACAAATAGCTATTTTTATTTTAATATTTTCAAATCGACTAATATCTAATAAAGGAGCAATTCTTTAATTTCTATCTCGGCATTCCTAAAGTTATATTATAAGTAATAATTCTTTGATTATTTCATTGATTAAATTATTCTAAACCTTTGGTCCTTAATAAGACCATCCAAGACCAAACAAGACGATCCCGAGGACGATCCTAAGTTCAAAATTGTTCAAAGAATGTTTTAAGTCATGAGTTATTAATGCGTGACGTCGTATTTGAATGAGTGCCATCTGTATTAGAGTAGCTTGAAGCAATGGGTCAGATGAATCCGGTAACAACGCGACGTTGGAAGACCCTGGGCTCGCAAGCTCCATCTAGAGCCGCATTGTCAAACACGGGCGCCGTCGAAAGTAGTGGCGCCATCTGGCGTTCGCCGGCGTATTAGAGGGTCCGCCGGCAGACGTATGAATAAGCTATCTGAAGTGTAATTAATCAATGGCCAAACTAAGGGTCTATGATCAGTGTATATGATCAATTTAGTTTGAGTTTGAGCGTTCTCGAGACGTAGCAAACTGGTTTTTGGTTTTGGGATGACACAGCTTCTAATGCGATTTTCGAAATATCCGTAGTGAGTTCAAACGTTTGGGTAAAGTCAGGCTATTGTAATATAGGTTCGTTGGTAAGAATATTTTTGGTGTTATTAAAAGCGTTTACAAGGTCCGGGGTATGTTGGACAAGATTGTTATTTTTTAAACATAGAGTTAGGGGTTTAGTTAGCTTAGAAAAATCCTTGATAAATTTACGGTAATATCCTAATAGTCCTAAATAACTTTTGGTTTCTGTTTTCGATTTAGGCATAAGAACGTTTTTATTGCATGAATTTTTGAGGGATTTGGTCGGATCCCTTCCGATGTTATGACATATTATATCGTATTTTACGGATTTATGTAAAAATTCGGACTTATCTAACTGAATTTTAAGATTGGTGGTGCGACATCGTTGAAATATGTTTTTTAATCGAGAAATGTGTTCATGTAAAGAAAGCAAGTAAACAATCACGTCATCAAAGTAAAGGCATTGCATAGGGGTTAATCTTTTAACAGCTGTATTAATCATTCTTTGGAAATAGGCTGACCTATTTTTGAGCTCAAATGACAAACCCCTAAACGTAATGGCCTTCCTCTGAAGAATACGCCATATTTTTCTCGGTCCTCATTTTCAATTTCTATTTGATGACCACCTAAGTGATCTAATACTGTTTCGATATTAGGTAATGGAAATTTGTCCTCGATAATGTTTTCATTTATCTTGCGATAGTCAATTATTACGCGCCATTTTTGTTTATGGGAAATATTGAGCTTCTTAGAAACGACCCATATGAGCAAATTATCTGTTTTTTAACTTCTGGACGATGTACGTATGTTTTAGTGAAAATAGGGATTTCGGTTTTTGTCCTTATTTGGTGTTTTGTAGCTGATAGAGGAAATTCCGGATGATAGAAGATTTCTTTCAATTCAAGACATAAATTTGTTAGCAAGGATTTTTCTTCCGAATTTAAGTATTCTGTTTGTAAGTTATTTTCTGTTTTGTAGCAGTAAATGTTTTGTACGGTTATTATGTGAGAATTGTTCGTTATATTATGATTGTTAATTTGGAAATCATCAATATTTGGTCGTCAATATAATCAGTTATAATATCACAAGAGCATCGAAAATAATCGATTATTTTCCGAGTAACGAGACGTAATCTGCGAAAAACCACGAGAGCGCAGCTCGAGTGGTATTTTAAGGATTACGTCGAGGTACGAGTGAAAAATAATCATTATTATCGATTGCTCGAGTGGTATTCGTTACGATTATATAATGAATAAACCGATAATAATAAATTATTGTACTTTTTAGGTTGGCACTGTTTGTGTTAGTGGCACTGTTTATATTGGTGGCACTGTAAGTCTATGTCAAATTCGACGTTATCAGGTTATGTTTTGCGTCAGTTTGTGTCAAAACTGACGCAAAACCTAACCTGCTAACCTCGAATTTGCAATAGACAGTTATTACATCATGGCTCTAGATTATTATTATGCATTATTTTTGCTTTGTTGGACCCACCGAAACACCGAAGTGATTATACTACGTCGTCAAGGGTATATCCATTTATCTATACCTTGTAACTAAGTAAAATTCTCAATTACTATTGGCCAAATTTCTAATGAGTTGTATAATCAGTTAAATAGAATGGATTGTTAATGGTTAATGTTTGTTCTACGTCAGAGGTATTAATCACGGTAGTAGAAAACCAATTGTTATGCAAACGAATTAAGCGAACGACATGGCCAAATGTGAGAAATTTAGACTAGGTGATTTTTTTTTCCATTTGTACCTACTGCGGGTAATTTGACGGTTTGTTCTGTCCTAGGTGGCACATGAATGCAAGTTAGTGTGTGTTGATTAATTTTGGAAAACTTGTCTTGGTTTCTTTTTCCTATTTCTTGTTTCACTCGAGACTCGTTATAAAATATAGGTAGGTATTATGGTTTTTCTGTTTGGATATGAGTCTAACGATAATCGACATTTGCAGGTAAATCTGCAAGAAGGTATAATCAACATATTCTGGGTGAAAATTAAATAAATAAACTAAATAATTTTCTTCTTCTTTAAATAGGTTGGGTATAGGAATTTCGGCTACTTGGTTATGGTGTGTTGTGCCATGAGCTGTTATTATTTCAAAGGGATGCTCATAGATGGAATCGGGAAAGTGTTTCTGTACAAATTCGGTTGAAAGGATAGTTCTGGAGCTACCAGTATCTATCAAAAGTTTTTCGTTTGGAGTATCATAATAAAAGATTTTGGATTTATCTTAATCGAAAATTTACATCTTTATAGCTCTGTTCAGAATTGTGATTTTTGAAATATGTGGGCATTTCGGGCTCGTTTTCGTAATATTCTGGATACACAACTTCCGGTTCGCAATTGTTACACTTCGGTTTTTCCTGTGTATTTTGATCTTGGAAGTCTGTTGAATACAGTTCTTCTGAATAAAAGTTACGTGGTTATTAACTTTGTCTAATATAATTACGCTGGTTTTAAATTTGATTGAAGTTACGATTAAAAAGTCTCATAGGTGGATTAGAGCGTTGAGCCTGATGAGACGCAGGTCTTTTTTGGATTGTGCTTGTTTGCATTGGCCCTGGACGATTTTACGGTTGGTAGTTCCTTTTGGAGCAAAAACGTTTTGATTTGATTTCGCAAATGTAGATTGAGCGACTGGGAATTCTTGAAGTGGTTGGTTAAAATTAGATGGGCAAGTTGGGTTAAAGGTTTGCCTGAACTGAGAAGGAATACGGCTTTCTGTATATGCTGAATTATAAATTTGGAAACGACTTTGAAAATTGGGTTGTAATTTATTAGGAGTTTTAACCTGCACTGAATGGAGTACATTAATGATAAGTTTGTGTTGATAATTATATGACTGGAATTTTGAAAATATCGGACGTCTAATTCGTCTTTTATATATGCCAAAGCTATTTCAACGGTGTTAGGTGCTTTGCTGCGCAGCAAGCTGCCAAAGAGTTCCATTAGTCCTTCTAAATATGTCTTAAGTGCAAATTCTGTTGCGTCTCAGTTTTATATTCTTTTATTGTTGCTTGTTCATTTTCTAATGAAATTTTGGAATTGAGAATGGCTAACAAATGTCTGATTCTATTATAAAGTTCAATAAGGAATTCTTTCGCCATTTGCCTCATTCTGTTTAAATCGATTCTGATGTTAAGCTCGGATCGTTGATCTCCAAAATTGTTAATTAAAGTTAATTTTAATGATTCCCAACTGTTATAAATTTGTCCGGTGACAACTTCTAAAGTGGCACCCTTCAGTTTATTTTGCGCTGATGAAAGTAAAAGTTAATTTTTGTAATCATTAGGATGTTGTTGTTGCCAAAATTGACTGAAAATATTTTCAACAGCCTTAATGTAGTTCGAGTTCAGCAGGGTTTCCGTTATATGTAGGAATTTCATTGAATAGACTAGTATGAAAACCGAAGAGGTTTCCAGCAAAATGCTGTTGTTGTTGTTACAGCTGCTGTTATTGCACAACAGAAACTTGTGCGGGTGGTATAGATCCTTGATAAATTTTTGTTTGGATTGTATTAGTTTTCACTAGATCGGTCCGTGTTTACCATGAGCGATCACTTATGTTAGTAGGGGCCTATCCAATGGTCCTACCCATTACTCTTGAGTATAGCTAGAAATTAAGTATCGCTAATCGATACACTAGCTGGGCTCTCTTACCAAGGGCAGTGTGAACTTATTATTAAATTGCAGGTTAACAAATAGTCGGAGATCGGCGTATAATGTCTATCAGTATCAAGGTGATCAACTAACTGACTTATAATAGTTATTAACGTAAGTGTTTCAGCTCGTGCGAGCAAGTCGAAGGTGCAGCTCGCAGTAACTTGCGACCGATTGCTGTAGAAATTCTTGATCACGAAACGTCAACTTCGGACGCAAAACGTTGTAGTAGTTGGCAGTGCAGCACGTACTTTTTAAATTGTAAATAGCATTCGTACTATTATAATCATAACAAAAATGGTGTTAGATGAATTTTAGTTTTAATTATTAATATCATTGAAATTGAGACAGATAGAAACAAGCTAATGTAAACAAGTTTAAGAAAATATACTTACATTAAACTAAAACTAAAAATTACAATTAAGTGAATAAGAGGAAATTAACATAAACATTTTACTTTAGCTGAACAGTAATACCAACCCGTATTTTTAAACATGTTAATTGAAGCCTAATGTACTACACAACACACATAAAAATAGCAATGTCTAGGCAGAGATACATTCGTGAATTTGAAGCCTGAAGTATGAGGATAAGATAAATAATAGTTACTTATGTACTAAGAGCATAATCAATAGATTATAGCACAAGGGAATGTTTAAAACATCCTTAGTTTCCTTTGACTTTCTAAGATTATTTAGTGTCACAACCTCCACTTGTGAGGGAAGTTCTGAGTAAATCCCTTTACAGTTTTTTTTTAAATTTGTTATTTCGCCTTTCTTATTTTAAAATTAATGATACCGCAAACATTGATGTTCTTCCTGTTGAGAGTTCCTGTTGAACCAGAAAACAGTGATTCTCAAAACTTTTACTTGAATTTTTAATGCTATTTTACCCGTAAAGAAGAATCTGAGACAAGAACCTTAGATGAGTTTTCGACTTCATGTTACGCTGTACCCCCAGAAGCTGACATTTCTTCTTTTTTTGTACAGGAACCAGATCATGCTACGACCATCCGAAGACATCAGTAATTAGATCACTAAACGTGCTAAGAGCTGCAGCTACGTCATACTCCAGCGTCGAAGTGTGGTGGAATATTATGCACGATCCTCATCACGTTATCGGATTCAAGATTTTTTATGGCACTAACGAGTCGGAGCAGTTGAATTCCAAAACAGTAGAACTGACTCAGTCAGCAGAATTGTCTAATTTAAAGGAGGGAGCTACGTACAGAATAGCCCTAGCCGCTGTAACTCATTCAGGGTTGGATTACTATCCCCAGGAAACTACAGTTAAAGTACAACCTGAAGAAGTGCCAATAGATGTAAAACTTTCAGATATCACACCTCATTCACTCCATCTTCAATGGTCACCACCTACACGTCTAAAACCAATTAAATACAAAATTGCTTATGATGCCGTCAAAAATTTTTTGGATTCAAGTGGAATTCACCAACATTTCCACATTGAAAAAACGGAGAAAATTGTTGATGCTCAGGTGACGGAGTGCGTGCTTCAAGATTTGGCACCGTATACAAATTATAATATAAATATCAGTGCTATTCCAGTTGATTACTCGTATCGACCTTCAGCTAAAATATCAGCAAGGACAGAAATGGCTGCTCCCCCACCAATGGTAAAACCTGACATTCTCAAAATTATTAACGGTGGCAACGTGCAATTTGTGCTACCTCAAGCTTCGGAGGAGTACGGCCCTGTTAAGTACTACTACGTAATAGTTGTGCCTCAGACAGATGAAGAAATTGATTTGCCTTCAAATCTTTATCCAACAGAAGAACTTCTTGAAAATGAATGGAAGCAAGGGGAAGAAGTTAATGCACCATACATTGCAGCAAAATTTTCTCGGAAAATACCGTACGCTTTCATTCTTGGATCGGGACATCAAGGAGACTTTAAAAATCATAAACTCGATAGCAATAAAAAATATAGGGTGTTCCTACGTGCCGTTGTGGATTCACCACAAGCAGATTTGTTTACAGACAGTCCTTTTTCGGACTATTTTTCTATAGATAGAAGGAAACAAGCTGGAAACTAGTTATAAGTAACACGAGATTGTCAGTTGGTATGAATAAATGTATGATTCAAATATTTAAAAAGTGTAATGTATTGCCGTAAATATACGAAGTGTTCGTTTTTTAGATTGCAAATGTTATTCCGATTAAAACAATTTATATGAATTTATAGTTTTTTGTGAATAATCATCTTGTGGTTCTACTACTTAATTTAAGAGCGATCGTAGCGAAGCGAGTGGATTAATTTTACATGAATAGGAAATAATTACTTTTCCAATGTGTTGAACATATTTTTCTACTATTTCAAAATCTAGCCAAACTGAGATTTTACCGTTTAATTACTCTGACGTCTACATTATTAATTACAATTTATAAGAATCTGAAAGTTGTGCATAGACACTTTTCCTCACCAGTGAGGTAAAGTAACTCTTTACTAAGTAAAATATAGTATAGTAATCATGAAAATTTCAGAGCTTGATATTTTTGTGGAAGTATCCATTTTCGTGTCTTCTGATTAAGAAAAAGTGGTTTTTGAGGTAATGTCTATTTGTCAGTCTGTGAGTTTGCTTGTGTCCTCTATAGAACTCAGACGGTTTAATCGACCGGCCTGAAAATGCATGTGTACGGTTTCAATATAAATTCGAAAATTGTTGGCTAGAATCGGCCAACTGAAAATAGTACTTTGTTTTTATGTGATTGGCGATTTCCTAGAAATTTGTATAATTGTTTAATAAAAATAAGATTCTTTGAAACAAAATCATATATTTTATGCTATTATCTACAACTTTTATTTGACAAGCTCTTTGAAAATATAGTCATGTGCTGGCGACACCTCACATTTTTAGTTAATTTGCTACGTCAACAAATTTTTGTATTTCTTTTATATCGTACATCTTTTTCTGTTTTTTATTAACCTTTTTCCAGTAATATCGAAAAGCACAATACATAACAAACATATCACAAAAACATTTTCATAAATTAAAATCCCATTTTGACAGTTCCGTTTTCAACTTTGAGAGATTGAAGTAATAGTGTATAGAGAGATTTTATATTTTCATAAGTAGATTGTTGTCGGCTACAGATTAAGGAGGTGCCGCAGAATACGATTATAGAAGAAGTTGAACACATGATCAAAGTCACCAAAATTTAATGGCAGCTTTTAGCGACCATGGTTTTTCGTTATCGACTGATAGTTACTGTGGTTCCGTGAATTTAAATACGGACGGTGTACGTTAGAAGATGAACAGAGACCTGAACGGTATCTAGTCGTTGTTTCTGCTCAAAACTTTAATGCTGCCGGAAAGTTGCTTAAGAAAAATTTAAATATAATCCACAGAGGAATTCAATAAGAACTAGGATTCAATGCCTGCAATTCGCAGTTGATAACATTTTATAACAACAGTTTGGTGTGAGGAAGCTGGCAAGTAGGTGGATTTCACATTTGTTAACTGAAGAAGAAACACAGGCATGGGTAGACTAGCGCATATTTATATTAGAGTTCTTTGCAGAATTTTTGTGTTTAATATTGTCACGGGTGACACCATGATAATACAACCCCGTATATAGTCTCAAAAATTTGCTTACATGTATCTGATTACTTACCCTCCACACAATTCAGATCTTGAACCCAGCGATTTATTTTTGTTTCCATAGATTAAAACACATACGTGGTAAGAGATTTCCTGGTGCAAATGCAGCAGTTGCTGCATTTCAGCGAATATTTGACGATCATCCAAAAATGGAGTTATATGTCTATTTTAATAAATGAACAAGTATATTATACTAAGAGGGAATATTTTGAAAAACAATAAAGTAATTTTTTAAACTTTGTATTTTTTATATAGCTAACAATTAACAGAACAGGAAAAATATTAAAATTTGCAAAATGTAGACTTTGGCATAACTAGCAAAATAATAACTAAGGCTTTTGTTTTACTAGTAAATTTTGAAATTTTAACTTGATAGTCGCATGATACACCCTTTCCGACTGTTTAAAACGAAATATATATTTTTTATAATTTAAAGATTTGTTCGGTTTTTCAACAATAACTTTTAGAAATAGGTAAATAAGCCTAGTTATAGTTAATTTTTGAGAGTGCAACTCAGGAATTTTGAATAAAGAAATGCTTTTCGTAAAAGTGAAAAGAACTCCCTAGGGCTTTAATACTAGCTCAAATCTCACTAAAATGTCAAATTTTATTATTAGCAACTTCTGTAAACATTTTAATTTTGCATCGTAAGTAGTCAAGTTTACATAGACGAAAAGTCTGTCACCGATATCAAAGATGGGTTTCCAGGCCAATCTATATGAAAACTATTCAAGCTAAAATTAATATGTAAAAAATAATCTAGTAAGCTATGGACACTTTATTGAGTAATATTCCAAATAAGATCCCAGACTCTTAAAAAAATATCGAATTAAATTATAAAGTATGAGGTGTCAATATTCTAATCTGATCTTTTTTACCTTTTCAATTAATATTAATTTGAAGAAATACAGTACTAAGTAACAATTGGAATATCCCACAGTAAAATTAATTGTTGATTTACAGTTTACATATTACTTGCATCATTAACACGTATATATTTTATTTTATAATTCCAATCGTTATATGTAATGTGTCTCATGCTTAAATACTGGGAAAGTCGTTCTACTAATTTCATTTGATATCAAAAACAGCGAATTTGCATTTCTGTTATAACATTGACCTTGCACAACTACACGGCGTATAAGTGGTTTTTGTCAATGTTTATCACTTTACGGAAAGGTGACTTCTATGACTGTTGCGTAATTAGGTTATTACCACTTTTCTCGAAATGAAAATAAAACATTACAAGATGTTTTTTTAATGTAATCTTATAAATTATGTTCAATGCCATCTTCTAAATAGGACGTTGTTAGTTTTTGCATTATTAACTATTAGTATTATTTATAGATAATGAAGTATGGAGTGCAAGGCTGTTCGAGGGGAGCTTGAAATTTTCCTTATTTCTACGTTATCCCTATCGATTTTAACGGAAACCGGAAAGCTTCTTTTCAATTGGAAATATTTAGCATTTTCATTTTATTTGATTGATATCAAAATTTACTTAATTTATTTTATCACATCGAAATTTAAATTAAATCAAATTTGTTTTCAAATATACAATTTCAAAAATATCATTTATTTTTTAGGATGGTTACACAGAACCTTTTGAATACAAATTCTGGATCAGAAAATAAATCGTTAGCAGTCAGCTATATAAATGAACTCCAGTGTTCATGATAGTTTTTTATATGCACGACTTCATTAATATCATCTACACTACTCAATGGTTAACAATCAACATTATTTAATAATTCAAATATCTCTAATAAGTACAAAAGTGATTCGTTGTTGAAATTCATCATGGGTGTTTAGCAAACAGCAGACCTTTGCAATTATTTTATTGAATTATCATGGGGCTTCCTATAATAGTCGTTTGAATATCCAATTAACTTCCAGTAATGTACAACTTTTTAAATAAATAAGTTGAATAAAAAGCATATATCAGTTAAGGGTTGCTAAGAAAACACGGTTTGTTTACAAATTCCAGGGCTATTATTGGTAAAAAAAGAATAAGTAGAGATAGATAATGGGACACTTAACGACTTATATACCACACTTGGTAAACGTAAAGGTTCAGGGACCTTTCAACCCGTCTCAACTGGGGGACAGGCTGCTGTAGGAGCCTTGCGTCCCTCTTCAGCCAATAACGGGAATTTCAGGATGGGTTAGAGTAAAGAGGGTTGGAGAATGGAAGAGAGGCCAAGAAAGGTAGAGAAGTACTGCACTAGTATTCGCCTCTGAGAAGATACTCTGTTGACTCAGGAAAACCACCTAAAAACCTGAATCAGAGCAGATGGTGGCCACGGGAATCGAACCCACGACATCCCGAATGCTAAGCAGACGTGCTAACCACTAATTCACAGAGATCGGCTGTACCGCACGTGCACGTTTGTCGATGCATATTGAAAGAAATGTTTTTTTCGTTTCCAACTATAAACTGTTATAAAGTAATAAAGGTCCAGGATTGGCTTCCATATTTTCGAACGGTTTCTGTGAAGTAACGTTGGGAATTTGAAATTATTTACAAACATTTATTTATTTTTAGTTTAGGAAACGCTAACCTCGAAAATGTCCTTAAGCATAGTTGTTTTAGAGATATTTATGAATCAAGCGATACATCAGGTACTAATTTTCGCAATCTAACAACTCGCTTCTAAAACATATTCGATGTATACTTGTAATGTTGTCTTAGTTGGAAGCCAATTACAACATAATTGTTAGATATCGTTTTGCAATAAACAAGCAATTCTCGCTTAAACGCTGCTACCCTAGGGGTTTAAATAGCAAAGCTCTTGCAGCTGTTATGCAGTTCAGAAAGACTCTGCAACATTGTCATATTCATCAGCTGTCTGAAAATAACCATAGTACAGAAACATGGCAAAAATGGTAAGTGCCCGTAATTAGTAATTATATTTTTGTGTACTAAGCAATAATTTTGTAAAAAATGTGTTCCATAGTATTGATAGTGTTTTTGATTATATTCAATTTAAATCTTAGTTGGCTTTAAAGTAGGCCCATAAATCATATTATATATACAGTGACCGGCATAAATTTGCGCACAAATGAAAACCTTTTTTATTCTATATTTATTACAAAATTGTGGTCTTGATAAAACTTTCTGCACCTTTTAAAACTCAAAGTGTACTGGAAAAAATTTAAATATACTTTCGAAACGTTTGAAAATATGAAAATGGTTCAACAATAATTTCTTATTTTTTTTTAAATACACAAAAATAATATTGTGTATTACGGAAAATGAAGTCCAACGTAAATAAACACAGGTATCATTTTATAATAAACGATCTGAGCATCAACAACAATTCAAAACAATTAAAATTTTTAATAGAATTGATATAACTAGTTCATGTCGGCCACTGTTGATATTTCTTCTATTTTTAATGACTGTATATTGATTTTTTTTTATTATTGATGAAAATAGTATTAAAAAGCGTCTTTTTTCAAGCCGGAATCAAGTTAATGCATAAAAACATATAGTTAGGTTGTTTCAAGAGCAGATATTAAAACAATAAAATATTTTTCTAAATTTCCACACTTTTCGCTTTTTAAAACTGACTTACGAAATAAAAATATTTCACAACTAGTGATGAAAAGTACATCAAATTGACATTCGAAAAAGCGAAAGCTTAGTCTTCAATACATTGGCATTTATTAGACATAAAAATTTACAATTTCATCGGTTTAAGGTATAAAGAACTATTTTTTTTTCAAAATTGGAAAAAATCTTCTATAAAACACGTTAAGAAATGCGATTTCCTATAACTTTTGTGACTTTTCGAAATCTCGCTATGCTCGTTCTGCAAAATCCCACGCCTTACACAAAATGGGCATTTCCTAACTGGTGTTATAAATAGCTAGTTTCAAATTATGATTCTAGGAAACATATATATAAAAAATTGTTTGCATTCTTTTATCATAAATAGCTGTAAAATTAACTTATAGACAGTATACTTTATGTATTTATGTAATATATAAAAATTGCCCAACGAGGTCGTAAGCCGGATTGCACAACATCTTAAATGCCATCACATTTTTTGAAGTAAATTGCACTTCGGAATACTATTTATTTCAGACGCATTATTGATGGTGTGCAATGAAACTGTTTGCACGAAAATTAGTAATAACGATTTTTTTAAATTGTAGTAATAACATAGCTGCCGCAGAAATTTTTTTTGAAATCCGAACTTTTAGAGCTAGGATTTTAAGACATCTAAGGCTGTTATGAGTCATAACATCCGTGGTTTGTTCAATAGTTTATCGGTTGTAGTATGATAATGGTTGCCATGTACGGTAAAAGAATATATTACCGTACAGATACTGTTGTTTCAGTACGGTAATGGTTGCCATGTACGGGAATGGAATATTACCGTACAGATACAGTTATGACTTAATTACCAGCCTACCTTTGTATATGTAAACAAAGGCTTAATACCCTGAAACCGATAAATAATTTTATTTAATATTCTATTTAAAATGCTACCTTAGTTTGATCGTGTAATAATAAAACAATGCCTATTGTGTTGGCTTTTATAGGTTTTGATGGTTTTCACTCTTCTGCTTGTCGTCAGCTACGTATGGAGCGCTGATGATTCCAAAATGGATGACAAACCTGCACCCCACGATCGTGCAGTCCGAGCAACTAATATAGAAAATCCGGCACAGTCAAATAAGCAACACCCTAATACACAACAGAAACGCGATGTTAAAAATCAAAACTCGCCACCTTCAAACAAGGGACAACACGGAAATTAAAATTTACTGAGAGGGGCAATAGCAACTGCATATTAATATATACGTTATTGTCTGAAAGTTGTAGTTCTTATTTGCATAAAGCGAATCACGTAAATTTTTACGGAATTCACATAATGTATTCTTATAATATTATTGTACTTCTCTATATATTTCTCTTATTAATAAAATAAATTATGCTACAATAACAACTTATCTTTCTATAAAGCTTGAAAAAAAATAGTTACAAAGCAAGATGAAACATTTTGTGTTGCTTCGCAATTCATTAACAAATCTTTCTAAATACGGTAAGAGTGAATTGTTCAATACCGAATTAAGATATAGTACTTAAAACTAAAACTTCTATCTCTTATTATTTTCATTAGATGAACAGTCTACTAAAGTTTTTATAGAGCAAAAATTAAGTTAGCACGATTACTTAATGCTTTTCAATAATTATAAATAGTTATTTGTATACCAAGGCACTGAAGTTTAACTTTTTACCACGAGGGATAAATGGAACGTCAGTGCCGATGGGTACATTATGTTTTTTTTAAATCGAAAAATCGTGAAACTATTTTTTAAGCAACTCTTGTTGTTTATATTCACGTTTTCGGTCGAAGTCGTGAAACAATGAATTACTTCATTGCCGATTTCTAGTATTTTAATGACGATTTCGATGTTCTTCACTGCCGATTAAAAAAAACGTTCTTTTGAATTTTATGTTTTGGCAGATTCTGGACTTTTTACAATCTAAAATATGTGGATGCAACCTTTTGCTATATTTGTCACTAAGAGATATTATTGTGGAAAGACGTCCTCATGAAAGTTTAGTTAATGTAGCTCAATGGAATATTGTACTTCATAACGAAGAAACTTTTAGCTACCATTTTTTTCAGGTCTTAGATTTGCAGTTTTCACGAAACTCAGAACCTGATTACTGGATTTCCAATTTCCGAGCACGGGAGTTGGAGTCGAGCCAACACCTTGACTCCTAAAAGCCTTTATAAACAGTTCCATTTTCGAAACAGAAACGTACGGAAGGCTTTAACGGAAAACTAGTATTCGCGACAATATGGAAAACGTATTGGAGTATGGAATTCCAGAGTGTCAGTAATAAGTTAGAAGTTAGTGACGAACTAAATAGCTGCACAACCCTTTACCTACTACCCGAAACAAACAGAAAAGGCAAAGACACCGAAGTCAGGAAAAACTACTTTAATCTGTGCATCGGAGTGTCAAATGGTTGCCGGTAGGTTCAGGTTTGTCAATTATAATTAGAAAAACTCTCAAAAGCCTCATATTATCTTGGGAAAACATACAGGATTGTATAATAAAAGTACAAACACTGACGCAGATACTCAAGAAAAATGTTTATTTTATAACGACTTGCTTAGAGTGCTTGATGATGTTGCTATCAGGAAAGGACCTACTACTTTCATAGAGTAAACAATCTGTAAAGGGTTTTATTCAGAACTTCCCTCGCAAGTGGGCGTTGTGACATTCAGCAATTTTAAAAATCAAAGGAAACTAGGAGTGAAAATATCTTAACGTCCCTAATAACACTGAAACAATAAAGGGCAACACTTGGTAATGCAAATTGCCTTAATTTTCAAATAAAAAAACATTATATCTGCCATGGGTTTCGAACTTCAGTCTCGGTGAATGCGAATTCAACGCTGCCACTCGGGACCGTTCGTGAATCTGCTATGCACCTCTATTAAACGCAATACACTTATTCGGAGCCCCCTTTTGTCTCTTACAACATTGATCTTGTATCTATTGGGTCCCTTTTTCGGCAAGCGTAAAAACCTGATCTATGTGCAAAATATTATTTTGATTTAAGTGATAGTTCTCGAGTTAAAGTAAAAATAAGCAAAATTGAAATCTTAAGGTGCTCACGTTGTATACATTTTATAGAATTTTTCTCTGTTTCATGCTAGGTAGGTATATATCCCAATGCAAAATATCGTCTTTCTCCAACAAATACTTTCTGAGTTATACCGGTAATAGGCAGACAGACAGACAGACAGACGGAATTGAGAAAACTTGTTTTTCGTCATCTAGAGATCCCTGAAAGGTGAAGATTGCAAGAAATCTCAAAAAGTGATTTTTTTGTGTCAAATGGGTTAGATATATTATATTATTGCAAAATGGTATCATTGTACACTAGTATTTCTGCGATCAGTAGACCTCGCGCAACTCCAGTTTTCATTCCTCATAAGCTAAGCACTGAAATGAAATACGCCCCTCAGATATCTCTCCCTCTGGAATTTTTGGTTATATACTGACTATGGGGTACGTCTTAGGAGTAAGAGAGAAACGTCATATGTAAAATCAAAATCGTTAAAGTAATTTTTGAAAAAAAAATTTCGACGTCTTTTGCGATATGTGAGCCTCCTAATATCAAACGGTGCGACGTAGTGAAACCAAAATCTGGTGACAACGTTCCAATGCTTTATAGAATATCTTCGTTCATGAAAATCTGTCCTTAAATTTCGCCGCTATGTTTGGAACATGTATGCATGCATCTACATAGATGGAAATGAATTTTTGCCCAGTCGTTTCGAAAGACCTCGCTTCGCTCGTTTAATTAAACGTGAGTAGAGGACGCTCACATGTATCAATTTATTCCGAGGTTAATATGAATCTACGAATTTTGTAGTTGTAAAATTTTGAAATCAATACAAGGCTATATTGCATGCTATATATTTTTTGGGAGGTAGGTAAAAACACGTACCGCCAACTTGACAGTGCGGATGTCTAGTAAATTGATTATACCAGCATGTTAGTTCTTCTAATTAGAGTTAAGAATTTAGATTTGCTGATTTCATAATACTGTGGAATCAAAAAGAGCCTCTTGTGATTATTTACTCTATGCTACTAGGTGTTGCAGGCCATTATGACGAAATTATTTTGAATAGATAACGACCTATTGAGATCTGCTATCACTATTTATCCACGACATCCTCAAATGGGACCTATCTGTTTAAAGAAAAAAGTGTATGAACAATGCATTCTGTCTGTGATCACATACGGAGCCGAAACCATACGGAGCCGAAACCACAAATTTAACAAAACTCTCCATAAATAAACCAAGAGTGGCTCAGCGTGCAATGGAGAGAGCGATGCTTGGAAAACAATAAAAGATAGAATACGAACGAGATCATAAGAGAAAGAACAAAAGTAACTGACACCACCCAACGCATCACGCAATCCAAATGGAGGTGGGCCGGCCATGTAGCCCGTATGAGTGATAATCGATGGATCAAGCGAATCACGGAGTGCAGACCTACAGAAACTGAAAGAAGTAGAGGTAGACCACTAACGAGATGGAGCGACGATATGCGCAGAGTGGCAGGGAACTGGATAAACAAGGCACAAAACAGAGAACAGCGAAAGAACATGGAAGAGGCTTATATCCAACAGTGGATGCAAACGGCTGAGGGATGATGATGATCACTATTTATAGTCAATACTAAACGGATGGTTCCCATATAAAAGTAGTTTTCAGTTCACCTGGTTTCAAGTAAAGAAAAACTTAAGATCTATTAAAGATTATTCAATAACAGGTCAGAGTTTTCTGTTTGTTATCTCTATTCTTTCATACTAGAACTCGTGGCCAGCCTACGTCTGGCCCTGCCAGCGTAAAGAAACGGTTAACAATAAAAATGCTTGCTTAGGCTGGTGGCCAGCCGACGTCCGGCCTTGCCAGCGTCAACAATACAAATGCGGTCTCGGCATTTGTGCGCGGGCGCCACTTGCTAGTATGCAGGCCGTTCATGCTGCGCGTGCCTACTTACGGTCTGTACGGCCGGCATCGGATCTTATAATATAAGATTCTCTAAGTTTTGCAATGACGTTTCTTTTCTTGCTTCGTTTTTGTCTTGACACCTTCATGTTTATGGTATTCACTATTTTTCGTTTGATTGTTTAAGTGTTGTATGCTCTAATGTTTTTCCTTATTCCGTTGCTTATTTCTTTGCTGTTTTCTTTATATTCGGGCATACTATTGTCCTTTTTTTTTGCTTATTGAATTTTTCGCTCATGCAAGCTGTTTTGATGCTGGTCAGATTGCAGCTTGGTTAATTCGTCTAGCTAGATCATAAACATTGTTTTGGAACATAGAAGTCATATACTTACTGACAACCTCGCGATATTTGTCTTGCTAAGTTTCTAAAAAGTCCGCTATATGGCTCCTGTTCTTCTTATATATTGGTTTCATTAATTCTTGTTAGTATCTTAGCTGGAACAAATCGATGGTCGCTGTTTGTGCTAATGCTATTAAGTATCGCTACATCTTTCACTATGTATCCCTTATCCGCTAGTATGAAATTGCTTTCATTTTTTTTTGTTACATCTGGGCTTCTCTATGTCCACCTGTTTTGCTTCTTTTTCTTGAAGAATGTGTTCATTGAGTATATCTTGTTTTGATGTACGTAATCTACAAGTATTTTCCCTCTGTTGTTTGGGTTTTCTAAGCAATATTTTCCTATGCAATATCGTATTCATCTTTTCCGCCTTCTTTGGCATTAAAATTTCCCATAAGCATGGTGTAATGCGTTTTTGTTTGTTCCAATGTTGCTTGAATATCCTCGTAAAATACTTCTACTTCTTTCTCTTTCTGTGATGCTGTTGGAGTATGTACTTGTATAATTTTTATATTATATCTTTTTGAAAGTCTTTTATATTACATATATTACTCTTTCAGAGATCGATTTCATTTCTAAAACCTAATTTCGGTGAGTTTTTGAAACAATTATCCGACACCACTACGTGTAGCATTCTCCCTGTTATTCTCATACGACATATGCCTTGCTGTTAATATTGTGAATTTTTGTTTTTGTAGTCTTGTTCCAGATAGTCCTAGGACATCCCATTTAATCGGATTAAATTTATTTTCCCCAATTCTTCAATTCGTCCTTCACATTTCAGTGATTTTCCATTAGGGAATGTTAGCCATAATATTTTACGCAAGCCAGACAGGTTAGAAAATATTAAGATGTAGGATTGATAAAGGATTAATCACAGGAAGAAAATAGGATGTATAGGATAGGTTGATGTATTAGGACAGGTGCCCCAGTTAGTCACTTTTTATTACAGACACGGCTATCCCTGGGCATTATTCTACATTCGCACCCAGACACACAGAAACAGTTTTAAACAAGCTGTGGAGTTATTCTATTAAAACGTGTATAGTAGCAGAAACATAAATGAAATAAATTATATCACAAAGCCTTACAGCAATGAATGTAAACTTGGAAAACGTTAGTAGTATAACCAAATAAGGAATTAGGAAAGAACTTGGAGAAATGAAAAGCAGACGGTCACCTGGTGCGAATGGCATAACGGTAAAGATGAAAGGGGGCTCCCTATTAAAAATATTACAGTGCTAAATAAGTGTATAAAAGAAGGAAAAACTGAAAATCTGAAAGTCATTTTAATATACAAAAATGGAGATTATGCTAACATTAAAAATTACAAACCTACGATATTAACCTGGTGTCAGATTTCTAAAAAATCATTGACTAAAATAATAACCAAATTCCAGAACAAGCAGGCTATCGAAAAGCATAGGTATGTCAGCGTACATAAATCAAACAAGTAGAGACACTTTACTGCCGGTCTTATAAAGGCCACTAATCTGACGTTAACTTTAATTCTCTGTTAAAATAAACAAAAGCGCATCAAAATTTGTTTACTAATGAATAAAATGTTATAAGCACTGACGTTTTGATGCGCTTTTGTTTATTTTAACAGCGAATTAAAGTTAAAGTCAGATTAGTGGCCTTTATAAGACTGGCAGTAACTGTCGATTTCTTTGACGTCAAAATACCGATTTGAATGACCTTGAACGGCTCCTGGGGGGTACTTTCAGATAGTACTAACAGATGGCGCCACTACTTTGTCACATATGATTGGTAGCAGAGCCAGCAACTGGCTCTGATTGGTAGAATTTGGTGCTGCCATCTGATAGACAAGCTTAGAAATACCTCCCGAGCTACTGTCCCAGGCACTCTAGACAGGTTTCAACATTTGGCATGAGTGTCTCTACTTGTTTGATGTATGTACGCTGGCTATGTCATGACGAACAACCTACAGACGATCTGAAACATAATCGAGAAGGCTACAGAATACATTTCGTTCCACCTGGCGTTTGTTTATTACGAAATAGACGGAGAGCCAGCGACAAAAATAGTTACGTCATTTCATTAAGAAAATATTAGAGTTCCTGGAACTCTAAAAAATATCACATGTTACTATACTCTTTTAACATCGCTCACAATTGATTTGGATGTCTGCCTGGTTTCCGCTGGTGGAGAAAGCTATGATAAAACTACAATCAACATAAGAATAGACCAAGATAAAGTAACTATCTAAATTAATATACTGCTATGGTACATAGAGAGAGAAAATAATTTAAATATATCGAAAATTAAGTGCAAAGAATGGAATAGTATTTGTATAGTAATCATTGAAAAAGGCTAGGAAATATTATAATGCAAACAACTTAATGTTGCAGGATAATGAATCAAAGTCCTAATATAAAATGTCTAGAGTGTGGCATTCAATTTAAATAATGGTAGTCAGGAGATAGAAAAATATGTTTTAGGGGGATTATTAAATAAACAAACTTGAAAACTGAAATGTAAAGTATTTTTCGACTAATAAACTTTAATATACTCTAGTCCTATTTATCTAAGAACTATTTTGGCATGATAAATGGACTATACATGAAATTTACGTGGTACTGAAGTGAAAATATAACTCGACAATGTAAATGAATTTTACATGGTATAACTACAGGAGTGCAAGTAAATACAAAGATAAAATATAGCAAGAATGGAGGATCAAGATTATTAATTGGAACTATATAATAAAACATCAGTAAGAGTAACGATTTGGATATAATTGATTGGAATTTTAATACAAAGGATTGGCGATTGGACGTTCTTTTGGGAGTGTTGACGCTGCTTGGAGTTTCTGTGTGCTGCGCCGGAGAGTGTTTGGACTTGGTGGAGAACTGTCATCTTCCAGCTTAGGACGAGGTTGCTGTTTGGAGTTTTGTCACAACAGACTGGGTCCCATTGAACGGAGATCAACTTCCTGACGACTGAGGGAACATACATGAGGATTTGGATTGTTAAACAACGAGATTATTTTGAGGCTACTCACAGCTGGACAGTTTGAGTCGACAACTTGATGGATGCAGCGAGTTTACAAGTGAGGTGATTAGTGTTTATTTACAGATAGAACTGAAGAAAACAGGCTGATTCAAGGTACTTGGAAGTTTGAGCGTTGCAGGTTAGTTAATAATAAATACTTGCTAATGTTATCTGTAACAAAGAACATTTAAAATTGGTTCATTAAGACAAAGAAAGTCATACTTACGAATTGATTTATGAATTTTATATAATTTGTAAAGGATCTTGATTAGTTATCTGCACAAGCAATTGCAAATGACATAAATGTCAAATTTATTGAAGTTTTAACATAATTCAAATTACAATTAGATTACTTGATATTTCAGAACCTACCCCTGAGTTGAGATACATGCTATTCCTTTTTATTAAGGTTAAAACCATTATTATTAAACGAACATAAGTCTATAATCATAGCATAAATTATGGACGCCGCATACGTGGGGCTGTTTGCTAATTATTTATTGCTATAATAAGGGTACAAGCTACAAGTTTAAAATAAAAAAATACGTTGAGTAACATTTCATTTTATAAATATTGTTCCTTATAAATAAATAAAAGGATAGAACAAACAACAATAAAACTTGTTAAAGTTTTTGGATAAAAAGTAATTATCAAATAAATTGCAAAATTTACAATTTAATAAAAGGTGTTACATTAGAATTTTAATAATTTGTAAAAGGTTAAATAATAAATATGGCAGATAAAAGAGTCACACGGAAAAGTAAAAGGACAGAAGAAGAACAGCAGGAGATGGAAGATATTACAATCCCTACCGAAGTAGAAGTGGAGGAAGCGGAAATGGAAATACAAGGAGACCAGGTAAGGCTTCAGCAAAAACAAACAGCAGAAGAAGACAGGTTCAAACAGATAATGGAAACGATGATGCAAATGCAAATGCAATCACAACAGTCAATGGAAAATTTAAAGCAATCAATTGAGGAAAAAGCTGAAGAAACAAAGAGGCAATTACTAAAGGATGCAGAAGAGAGGGAAAACAGGTCAAAGAAGGATGCAGAAGAGAGGGAAAACAGGTCAAAGAAGGATGCAGAAGAGAGGGAAAACAGGTCAAAGAAGGATGCAGAGGAAAGAGAAAGAAGGTCACAACAGTTAGCTGAAGAAACAAAGAGGGATCTACAACAATCAATAAAAGACACTGCAGAAAGATTAACAGAGAAGTTGCAAGATCAAAAAGTCCAGACAGAAAAGATGAAAGAAGCAATGAAGGAATTGAAAGACGAATTTTATAAAGTTCAAATTGGAAATAAGGAAGAACTACAAGCACAAATTAATAACATTTGTTTAACATTAGAAAATTATAAAGTTGAAGTAAAGAATGAGGTGCGACAGGAAAGACAAGAAGCCAACGAACAGCTAGAGGAAACCTTGAAACAAACCATTGGACAAGAGTTAGAACGCAATAAAGAAGAACTAGAAGGAAAACTAGAGGGGATGAAAGTAACATTGGAAGATACAATGAAAGTACAATTAGAGTATACGGATCAAAAAGTAGATGTCTTAGGAAGGAAGGTAGATGAAAATAGAGTACAAATACAAGGAGAGATTTTGAACAGCACAGTAAAATTCAAGGAAGTAGAAGATAAGTTACAAAGGATACAAGATAGTACAGAAAATTTAAATGGGAGTTCAAGAGGGAGTTACCTGAGATTTCAGACAGAAATGCTACCAATTTTCAAAGGGCGAATAGGTGAACAGCCTATGACATACTTGATTAAATTAGATGATATTATGAGGACAATACCATATGAAAATAAGAAGCTGCAAATTATAAATATGAGCCTGAAAAGTTATGCAGATGTATGGCATAGTATTATAAAATCAAGGTATGACAGTTACAAAGAGTTTAGAAAATTATTTATAGAACAATATTGGAGTAATGCACATCAGGCGCGAGTAAGAACACAGTTAACAACTGGAAGGTACATGGAAAGAGGTAGTACACGGGAAATATATGTCATTAATAAATTTAACAAAGCACAACATCTTATTCCAAAATTATCCGAAGAAGAAATAGTTCAACATCTATCAAGACATTTAGAGGAGGAGATTACGAGAGCTGTTGCAGTACAAAATATAAAAACCATGAGGGACTTTTTAGAGATAGTTCGAAATTATGATATGGCAATTATAAATCATAGAAGTAATTACAGAAGAGAAGTTTTGAGTTTTCCAAATTCTAGTAAAAGAAAATTCGAGGAAATACAACAAAATCAACATAATTTAGGCCAAAATAATTTTAATAATTACAGACAAGGTGAGAGGAATTTTAATAATAATGGATACAACAGGAATTATGATAGATGGAGAAGCTACCAAAATAGAAACAATTACCAAAGGAATGTTAATGACAGATATTATAATGGCAATGAACGGAGAAGATATCAACAAATGATCGACGAAAAGAATAATCAGAAATCAAATCAAGATGATAACAAGAACAAATACCCTAACAGACAGTACATTAATACAGTGTATAGAACAGAATATGATAGAGGAAGACCGAGGGAAGAAGACCGAAAACAAGAGGATGAGGTTTATGAAGATTCCTCAGAAGATAAAAAAAAACTTCAATTTTAATTAATTTAGTTAAGAACCATACGTTTATCAACACTAGTTTGGAGAATAATGGACAATTTTTATTAGAAGAGGAAGAAGAAGATAGCCAAATTTCAACATTACCATTTTTAAAAGTTATTTTAAATAATAATGAATATTTAGCATTAATTGATAGTGGAGCAATGGCCTCTTTAATAAAGGAAGAAATAATTTTAGAAAATATAGACGTTTTACATAATAAATTAATCAAGGTTAATAAAACAGATTTACTATCTGCAACGAAAAGGAAAATTTCAACTACTAATCGAATATTGAGTATTAAAATAATAATTGATAAATGGGAAGGCATAGTTAGTTTATTTGTAGTAAAAGGCTTGAGTATTGATTTAATAATAGGGGTCGATATCATTCAACAATTGGGAATTCAGATAAATGGAGAGCAAAAATGCATTCATTTAAAAGGGGTAATTAAATCTTGGAACAGTACCAGAAGTGTCTGCCAAGAAAATAAGTGTAGCCAATCAAAGAGTATTGGAGACGCATTGATGTATGATAATGATAAAATAATTATTAATAGTGTACTAAGAAATATGAATAATATTAATTATAAAGGGATTTTGTTGGAAGATTTAAAGATAGGTGAAAAGAATTTGCAATTCAAGGGCCTAATATTAGAAATACTTACTAGAAACAAAGAGATTATCAATGATAGAGTAGGACAAGCTCAGAAATATTTACATAAGTTGCAGGTAGATGAGTCAAAAGGTTTTAACAGTAAAACGTGTCCAATTCCTTTTAATTTGAGAGAACAAGTAAAGAAAAAAATACATAAAATAGTAAAAGATGGCGCAATAGAGTCTTCCAAAAGCAATTTTATTAATCCACTAGTAGTTGTAAAGAAAAACGATGGTTCGCTTCGTTTATGTTTAGATGCACGCAAAATAAATCAAATAACGAAACCACAATATGAATCTCCACAAACGATTGATGGTTTATTAAGCAGAATTTGGGATAAGAAAATACTTACAAAGTTAGATTTAAAGAATTCTTTTTGGCTTATTCCATTACATGAAGAGTCGAGGAAATATACAGGATTCAGTATTGATGGGGAGATTTTTCAATTTAAAGTAGTACCATTTGGACTTTCAACATCATGTGCTGCACTTGTTAGAGCAATGCAGAAAATTCTAAATCAGTTTGAGGATTTTTGTGTGCACTATATCGATGATATTTTATTGTTTTCTAAGAATGAACAACAACATTTAAAACATTTAGAGACTGTAATAGAAACACTGAATAAAAATGGATTAAAATTAAATTTATCAAAATGTGAATTTATGCAAGAAAATGTAACGTACTTAGGTTATGAGATCAGTAAAAATGGAGTTACAATAAATGAGAAACGTATCGAAGAAATTAAGAATTTGCCTCGTCCAAAGAATTTGAAGAAGTTAAGAGGTCTGTTAGGTGTTTTTAACTATTATAAAAGATTCATTAATAATTATTCAGAATTAACGTTACCTTTGGTACAGTTATTAAGAAAAGATACAAAATGGGCATGGAACGAAGAACGTGAAGCAGCATTGAATACAATCAAACAGAGGTTTCATGAAGGGCTATTGTTAAAATATCCTAATTTTAAAGAAAAATTTGTACTTTGTACTGACGCTTCTGACCAAGCAATCGCAGCTGAGCTAATACAAATACAAAATGGGATAGAAGTACCTATATGTTTTATTTCAAGGATTTTGAAAGGTTATGAAGTCAGATGCACAATAGCGGAGAAGGAGATGTTAGCAATAATTTTCGCAGTTAATAAACTAAAATTTTATTTAATTGGTAATAAATTTGACATTGAAACAGATAATTCTGCAATATCGTTTCTTAAGAATAAAACTTTTCACAATGACAGGTTGTATAGATGGGCTTTATACTTGCAACAATATGAATTTGAAATTAAGCATAGACCAGGAAAATGAAACGTAGTTGCTGATTTTTAAGTAGAAAAGACACACCGAGTTATGAAAAACCAAAACAAATTTTAATTGGTATTGAAAATATTTATCAGGAAGGAAGGTTATCAAGACAAGAAATTTTAAACAAACAGATGTTAGAGGAAATACAAGAGTTAAGAAATTTAGTTTTGCAAAGTCAAGGGAATAATTATAAAGGGTACAAAATTAAAGAGGATTTGTTAGTAAAAGACGTTGAAAATAAGGAGTTGATGGTTTTAAGTAGGGAAGACATGTTAGAAGTTGTTGAGGAAATACATGTAATATTTGGACATTGTGGCGCAAAGAAAACGTGGTTGATGTTTCGAGAATGCTTTTATAGAAAAAATGATCTTAGATTAATTAAACAATTAATACAAACCTGTCACATTTGTCAAATTGCCAAAGAGAGAAACTTTAAAAACCAAAACATTGTTAAAAGTATCAGAGTAAATGAACCAATGGAATTGGTAGCTATTGATTACTTAAGTAATTTAGTGACAGGACAATATGGGTACAAATACATTTTAATTATGGTAGATGCGTTTTCAAAATTTGTAAAATTATATCCGACAAAAAGTTGCAATACGAAACATGTTATTAGATCAATTGAATATTTTCAACAAGAAGTGGGGAAACCAAAGAGGATATTAGCGGATAATGCGACCTATTTTAAAAATTCAAGGTTGATAAGTAATTTGGAAAGGAATGACATCAAAATATGTTTTTGTAGTATAAGACATCCTCAAAGTAACATTGCAGAAAGATAGATTAAAGAGGTAATTAAATATTTAAGAATTTTAACTTATGAAAACCATAATAGATGGGTACAATATTTGGAAGAAGTGGAAAATTTTATAAACAATGTCCCTAATACAACAACAGAAATCAGCCCAGTTACACTGTGTAAACAGATAATACCAGCGAGACCATGGAGGAAAGAGCAGAGAAATGTTGAAATAATACAATTTTTGGAAAGAACTAGGAGAAGACTGAAGATAATTAACGATAGGTATGAAGAGAAGCAAAATAGAAAAATTTCAAAACGGGTACGATTTAATGTAGGAGATTCAGTGGTTGTTAAAAAACTGAGAATAGGTGATCGAAAAAAAAAAGTATGTGCAAAGCTGTTATGTGGATATGAGGGTCCATACAAAATACATAAAATATTCAACAATAACAATACGTACGAATTG